>VNKC01003856.1:0-35536 GCA_008042775.1 Drosophila pectinifera | reverse complement strand
TTAATAATTAATAATTAATAATTAATAATTAATAATTAATAATTAATAATTAATAATTAATAATTAATAATTAATAAGCAATATATATTAATTCAATATATGTATATAAAATATCTAATATCCTTCCATAGAATCCAACGAACCCCTGGAAGTTCAGAGCTTCAAAGCCAAGTTTTAATTTTGCCAAAGCTGCTAAGCTTTTAAGCTAAGAAAGAAGGAAGCTATAGTTTGTTGGCTTAGCTAAGAGCTTTCCGGATTAGATAGCGGATTGTGTTTGGAAATACAAAGTAATTAGATCTCAGGACTACTTTTACTTAAGGGTACACTTGCCATTTATTACATCTTTTCTTGGTTTATTTTTAAGAAGACATTTACGCACATAGTATGGACAAGAGTTTAAGATAATATTAACCTTAACTTAAAGTTAGGAGTCCTCAAAAAAAAAATATGTATACAAAATTGATGACTTTGCGCGCAGTTCTGCATAAGTGAGTGGTGGTGAGGCCTCAGTACGTATGATCAATATCATTGCCTAGACATTTGACTATATAATAGCAATAAGTACGGACACTGGCTCTTCGGAAGTCTGGAGGTGGGTACAGCATACCCTGTACTTGACGGCGATCGCGTAACTCAACTTGATTCAAGCCTAACTACGTTTGATATTTTTAAAATTTTTCTCTTGATATTATTTCTCTTTTAGCCGCGTGCCCAAAATTATGCCGCATTTCTTTGAAGACTCTTCGGTGACTCGACACTCTGGTTATGTCCTAGACGGAGGACTCGTATATGACGATCTGCAGGACCTTGGGCTTGTTGTTCTGCGCCTCCTTGACCTCCTTCAATATGGCATTGGTGATGGCCTCCAATGCCGCTATATCAGGACTGTGGTTCTTCTTGTTGCTATTCCACTTGGGCATCGAAACCTGGGGGGATCGAGTTAATGATTTATATTTATTAATAAAATATAAATAAAATACTCTACCGTTAGCACTTTCTGGAGGGCTGTGTAGTCGAGACCCGTGCCCGCAGTTTCGCCCAGGCGCCGTAGGGTCTCCGCCATGGGTCCCGAAAGTTCCTGGAATATTCAAAGGACAATGAAGTGGCTTATAATTAATATGAATAAATTTTGAACCCACCTGCAGCTTGGCCCAACTGGTGGCATATTGTCGTCTCACTAGCTCAATTATGGTGGATGTCAGAGCCAGACCGATGAGAATATACAAGGTGCAGAGCAACATGTAGTTGGGTTTCTCTGAAAATTAATAATAATAATAATAATAATAATTCCAGACATTCTATTCAATTCCTAAAAAATAACTATATCTTAAGGTAAAACAATGAGAGGCTTGTTTGATTAAAAAACGACAGAAATCAACTCGACTGTTGATCCTGATCAGGAGTATATACACTTAATGGGTTCCTTCTCTGACTTAAATTATATATTATATATATATATATAGATGGCCTGTGGGACTCTAGGAACATACTTGGCACCAGATCTCCAAAGCCTATGGTGGTCATGGTTATGAAACAGAAGTAAAAGCCATCGAAGAAGGTCCAATCATCTTCCCAGAGCAAGAGAAGACCCGCTCCAGCGGCTAAGTAAACGCCCAAAAAGCCAACAGCCAAGATGGCATAGAACCAGGTCTTGCCAATAAAGTTGGTGAATTTCGGCTTAGCTGGGGAATACAAACAAGATATTGTTATTATTGAGTGGTATTTCTCACAATTAGTTACTTATTTAATATATATATAATAATAATAATAAATAAATAATAAAAATATATCAAATAATAATAATAGTTAAGTCATCAATAAACCATATCCTTAGAGCAAATAGCTTTGCTCTGCCGCTCTGGTGAAGGGCCTGAACCCGCTCTTTACTGACTTGGGGCAGAGCAGCTGGCTTAATAATATAGTTAAATATTTTTTATAAATTTTATTTGGATACTTACTGGGCATGTGTTTGCCAAAGACTGAAACAGCCGTGGCAAACAGGCGACCCCAGTCGGCAATCACGGTGAGGGTGAACGGGATGCCGATGAGGGCGAAGCAAATGCAAAACACCCGACCACCGGTGGTCACTGGCACAATATTGCCATAACCTGTTAATTAATCATATATTCATTATATTAATTATATAATATGATACAATTTTCACATTAAATTTGCAATTAAAAAAAGCGACGTAACTAAGATCATTAGAAAGAACTTTAAGTTTACTTTTAACTAACTAACTTACTAAACTAACTAAGGCTAGCCTCGTAAGGCCTAAAATGTATACGTTAAGTGCCCTATTGCATTGCGTTGCGTATACGCCGCGTTGCCCATACGCCACGTTGCCCATACGCTCCGAAACTGAGAGACTATCTGGCCTAGACGACAGACTTAAGGACATGGCTAGATAGACTCGGTTGTTGAGGCTGACTTATAATGTATGTATATACCTTACAGGATCGAAAATGATTCCTTGACAGCAGGGCCAGCTTCAGACTAAATTATAATACTCTTCTATTATTAAAAGCTATTAAAAGGACCACTTTCGAGGGGCTTGCTCTTAGCCGAGTTTACTTTGAGCTGACCCATTATTTGGGCCTTGGATTTTCTCACCTATGGTGGTTAACACAGTCGATGAGAAGAACACAGCTTGCAGGATGCTCCAGCGCTCGTAGGGCTCGGGAAAGTCTTTGTCAACCAGTATCAGCAGGCCGCCCTCCGCCGCCTGCTGAACGGCCTGCAGGGATCCCAACAAGGACATGATTTGAGACAAAACAAGTTCGCAGCTCTAGACAGTACCCACCGCTTCGTATTTGGCCAGCTCGAAGGACAGCAGCTCCCTCAGGTTGTGCACCTCGCTATTGTTTAATATGGTGTCCACGAAGCGTTCCCTGTGCGTCTTGACCACATCCTTCAGGTGGGAGAGACGCTCCACCTCCGCGGGACGTTCAAGATGGCGGAAGATCTGCAAGAGAATAATATATATGATATATAATATATATATATATAAAAGCGTGCAGTCATCATAATAAAAACGTGATTTTTAAAAAAATTATGGAGAATTATGAATTAATGGAGAATCTAAGCCAATCCGTAACCCAGGACGCGTATTGGATAGAAATCGACATTGCTCACTAGATTCCTAATTATATATTTAAGTATTGAAAAATATATAAAATATATATAAATAAAATGCTAAAAACCTTAGTTTTAATACACGCTTTTAATGTACGGTTAACTCACATCAAAATAATTTAATATTTAGATTTATGTGAGTAAATACTCCTTAATGGTTCGCCAAGAAACCATTTAAAAATATTTTCATAGAGTTAGGCATTCCTAAAATGCTCAAAGCCTTAGGTTTTACACACGTTTTTAATGTGTGATTAACAAAAATAAAAATAATGTAATATCTTGATTTAATTTTGTAGAGTTAGGCATTCTTACAAAACTAAAACCCTTAGAATGTTTACACGTTTTTAATATATAATTAACACACATCAAAATAATTAAACATTTTGATTTATGGGAGTAAATACTGCTTAATGGATGTCCAAGATTCCATTTAAAAATATACTTAGAATGCTAAATGTAAAAATATAAATTATAAAAGCTTTTTAAGGTGTGATTAACACACTTCAAAATAATGTAACATATTTTATTAAGATAGTATATACTCTCTTAAGGTTGTCCAAAATTCCATTAAAAAATATTTGCATTCTTACAATGCTAAAACTCCTAGATGATTAACACGTTTTTAATGTATGTTTAACACATTTAAAAATAATTAAACATCTTGATTTATGAGAGTTAATACTCCTTAATGGTTGTTCAAAATACCATTTAGAAATATAACAATATAAATTATAAAGGCTTTTAAATGTGTGATTAACACACTTCAAAATAATGTAACCTCTATTTTTAAGAGAGTAAGTACTCCTTAAAGGTTGTCTAAAATTCCATTGAAACTGTTTTGTGTCGAGTAAATCATTATTGGTAATTAACCATACTCCTCAGCAGTGGTTTACTTAGAACCATAAAAAATGTTTCCACACTCATTTGGAATTCCTGCAAATTTTTTTGTGAATTATCCCCTTTGTTTGATGTTTCACGTTTTGCGTGTGAGAGAAAAACGTAAACTCAAATATTCATTCAATTTCTCACACATCATCAGGCAAATTTGTTTAACTTGTAGTACACGCTCATCTCCATGTTATTTTTTTTGTTATAAAAATAGTTTGCACAAATTGGTTTCGAGTTTTATTTTTAACAGCAAATCGCACAGCAAAGCGCGAACGAAATTTTGGAAATTCAATTTAAATGTGTCAGACTGTTTTTCTCTAGCCATTTTTCAAAAAGCTATATATGGCCGGACTTCGGGTATTCCAAAGTGCTGTCCTTCACTGGCGACTGTGACAGATTTGCATTTCCCGCACGTCCTTGATGTGATTTCCCCTCCCCCGGTTATTCCTAATAAATTGATTTTACTGCACTGGCTGTCTCCTGACAGTTGGTACTTCATCTACCGAGTTTGGCAGTTCGATTTCCCGAACTGGGCATTTGGCTAATTAATTCTGTCGCCAAGTTCCCTCGCCAAGTCCTGGTCCCTCCAAACTGAACCCCCCTGGGGCCACTTTAAAGGCGACAACTGGTCCAACCCGCGACAACAAGGAGACAGATCTGTAATTTGGTCCTTTGAATCCAGCCCACATACTACGAATCGCTCTTACAGCTAAAAAGTTAGCGTCTCTTTCTGTGTCTGCGAATAAATTATAATTATTAAGGGACATGGGGCTGGATATGCTGGATATCTCGGACAGAGGGGGCTCCCCTGAGCTCTGATGAGGCTTATTCCTTGGGAATAAGAACGAAGGACAGTCGGCTTCAACAGTAACATTTTATTAAATTTTATTATATATTTTCATATTTTATTTGAGAGCTATAACCATACCAGGAAAACATACTTTTTATATACTATTTATTATATGTTATATATATATGTTTTATATAATATGTTTATGGAAAGCTTCCATTTTATAAAGAATAAAATGCATTTAAATTATTTATGTTAACTTTATGGAAACCCTAATTTTTATTAAATATAAGAAGCACCTAAATCCTTTATATTAACTTTAAGGAAACCTTACTTTTTATAAAGTATAAAAAGCATTTAAATACTTTATTTTAACTTTATGGAAACTTTACTTTTTATAAAGTATAAAAAGCATTTAAATAGTTTATTTAAACTTTATGGAAACCTTACTCTTTATATAGTATAAAAAGGATTTAAATACTTTATATAGGAAACTCTACTCTACTGTCTAGGAAAATCAAGATCTTACCAAAATTAATATTACTTCCGAAGCATTTCCCCTTCGGGATTAAGGCTAACAGAGTGACGGGCTATTCTGTAAGCCAAATTTATGACAAATTACCTAGTTGGCCAGTTCTAGCCACTAAAATCACTGTTTTGCCAAGTAACTTCCCTTCCCCCCCCGGCGACGTCGTCGGCTTATAGCACTTGTCACTTTGTCGCCCCGTTTTGCACACCATAAATCACACGCAGATCCTGAGCTGGAGGGAGCTCCTCCCAGGACTCCCATATTCCCATAAAGCCATAAACCTGTGTTCCTTCGGCCAACATGTGTGGCGGGCCAAGCACGACACATGTAAATAATGGAGCTCCCCCTCCGGGCCCCGAGCAGGTACTCTGGCCCCCTTTCCCCTTCGAAATAAAATGTATTAATAAGGACCTGGACCCGCTTTGGTTCTATGTGTCCGAAGTTTTTTTGGTTTCCTGTGTGAGGTGTGCCAGGTTAAGGCTCCAAGTGCTGGGGGAACCAAATCTAGATTGACACAAGCCGCGCCTGAAACAGCATTTCCATTATCCTGCTGCTCCTTTTGGCTTTGTTTTTAATAACAACAAGCCGTCCCCAGCGCTTATTTCTCTTCATTTCAATGGGGAATCAGGAGCAGCAAAGTCCCAGCTGAAATGGCTCCCCAACTCCAACTCCAGCTGCTGCTGGCCAGCAAAATAATAACGATGTTCGCGCCCATTTAGCGGGTGATAAGTCATCTCATCTCTGGGTTCGTTCGGTAAACAAACCACAGACAGAATGGCTGCCGAGCCGCTGGCCGTTGGCCGGAACAAGGTCATGGACTAATGCAGCATCCCAGTGTGAGCTGGGCCAAGTCCTGTCCAGTTCCATAAACCCATCATTTTTTGAGACAGCAATAAAATGGGGATATATATTTCTAATAATTCACATAACGAAGGGCGCAATACGTCACGATATAAGCCTAATCTTGAGTAGGGCCTGAAACAAACTGTAAACCAGAAAAGGGTAACACGTTTTGGGTATACCATTGGCAATAGGACATTAAAATAATTAACCAAAGAAATAATTAACCAAGTAAATAATCAACTAAATAAAGAATCAGCTAAATATAAAATTAACTATATAAATAATCAACTAAATAAATATTAAACTAAATAAATAATTAATTGAAAATCTTCTAAAAGGGGAAGCCCAAACACCTCATTGTTTATTATTAATGTATACCCTTTTAAAAACTATAATATTTGCCAATATTTGCTATAATATTTGCCAATGGTCTAAAAGGAGCAAATATCTTAGAGTGTATATATTTATATAGACAAAGAAATAATATTTATATAGACAAAAAAATAATATTTATATAGGCAAAGAAATAATCAACTAAATAAATAATTAACTAACTATTATTAGAAAATCTTTTAAAATGGGAGACCCTAACTCTTTATTGTTTATTAAAATATACCCTTTTAAAAACTATAGTATTTGTCAATTTAAGTGCCTCACTTGCTTAGGTCTTAAAGAGGCAAATATCTTAGAGTGTATATATTTATATAGACAACTACTTCCCTCGAGCAACAAATACATAACAATAAATCATCACATTCTTCATATTTTTGATTATGTAGTGAGTATTACAACGGAGGCCGTCAGGAAATAAAAATCAAAGCAAAATGCCTTGCGCCCAATGCATAATAAATATAAATTGATATTTATTGAAAATTAGTTCCACGGACGGCAATGACCTACCTCCCTTTGGCAGGGCCCTGGCCCCAAGCAAGGAGGCGGAAGGCGCGGAGGAGGACATTTCGGGGAGTCCTGCCAAAACGGAAGCGTCGTGTAAATGCGAAAATGGCCAAAAGGCGTCCGCCGGGCGCCCCTTCAACCTTAAATATTATTATTTCACTTTCCCTACTACCTCGCCTTTGCCTCGGGGAAAACTCTTGTGTTTGTTTATGGACACAAAAAAGGCGCAAACAAAAACAAAATTAAGTAAGAAAACTACAGTAGAGTGGGCTCGACTAAGAGGTACCTGGTACCTATAGAAGTGATGAACTCATATTAAAAGACAAATGACAATCGACAAAGGAAATATATAAGAAAAAATATATAAATATATAAGGTATTATTTGGGTTATTTTCAATCGACTTTAAAAATTTATAAAATATATATAGTTACAATAAAAAAAAATTAATTTTGAATACGCTTTTAAATATTTTTGCAGATTCATCTAACTTGATCTGCTTGTAACAGATAGAGTGTTTTTAAAAAATACAGTAGCTCTAGTTCCTATAGTCTCTGAGATGTGTTGTTCCATACGGACAGGCGGAGAGCCGGACAAACGGACAAATAGACCTATATCTATGCTGATCAAGAGTATATGTATATAGTATATAGATCAAGAATATATGTATATAATTCATGTTGGAGCCTCCGCTTTCTGCCTGTTCTAATTGAACTTCTCCGTTAGCACAAAGTCATGATACCCATGTACCCTACAATTACAGGGTATTAAAAAACACATTTTCGAATCGGCGCGTTCTGTCGTGCGCGTATTAAACCGCGGGAGGGCGAACTTTGCTTTGTTGATTTTATGAGTTTATGATTTTATATCAAATTATGTTCAACATAATCTTCCCGTCGCAACTGGCTGTGGCTATGGCTGCCGACACTGCATAAATCGCTGACAGTTCATTAAGTTTTCATTATTTATTGAGTGAGCTCCTGGCTTCCCGCAATAAAACCAAACGGTTCGAGGGCGTTTAGCCGGAATATCTAGTGTAAAATTTAATGACTAGGCTGGATTATATGAAGCGCATATCTCCCGAGATCTGTGCTTATTAAAAGTCTACAAAATTGGCAGGGTCCATTAGCTGTTTAAGAAGAGGATGGGGTTATAGTTAGTTGGGGTTCGTTTCCCTTCCCTTTAAATTCAAGTTAATTATGTTAATAATATTTAAAGTTATGAATAAATCAGCAGAATTGTATTTATGAATGATAAACCCAACTGAAACTCCCTTTTTAAGGAGGCCTTTATTGATATACACTCTGCTCATTGTCAGAATGATTTATGGTTGTCTTTATTTCAGGATCCCTTCACCCGAACCGCTGTAAATTTGGTATGCCCCACAATCACAGTCATAACAGTTGAATCCCATTCGGAGTTCCCCCATTCCGGCCCAATTATAATCGTAAATATAAACGCTTAAAGGCATTTTATTGCCAGTGGCACAGCGGCCTGGCGAGGGGGACCCCCCATGGCTGGCCACTCCATTCGCACTTTTCGGCACTTGACATATTTATGTGTAATTATTATTGTGGCCAAGGCCGAGCACACGGAAATATGGCTCAGAGCAAATGGACTTGGACTTGGACTGGGACCAAAATCAAATTAAAATTCAACGGAATGATAATGTCGTGGGGGAAGCCCCACCTGCGGCTAATCAACCAATTTCGGCCACAATGGCCAGCAAAAGGGCCCAGTAAGTGCCATTCCCGGAGCGCCCTTTGGATGTTCGCATTATGCTAATATTCCCGACCCAACCCCAAAAGGAATACCAGCTACCACACACCTCCAGCAGACTCAGATGGGAATCTCTCTGGCCATATCGGGTGTCAAGTCTGTAGACGGAAAACAGTGGCACCGCCTTTACGTTGGTGTTTGCCAGGTTCCTAACCACATGGATATCCTCCACCCAGACCAGCTCACATACGATATCAGCGAGGGAATAGAAAGGCAACCGTAACCAATTAGTCACACCAACAAGTTACTTGGCCTAAACTATGCTAGGTCAGGTAGCCACGCCCAAAAATATCTCTTCAAAACCAACGTGAAATATATTTATTATTTAATCGAAGCTCAAAGAACATTGTGAGATTTTCTACTATATTTTAAGTACTTAAATCAGGGCTGGCTTTATTATTTAAATAATTTGCCCAATTTAAAAACTTCTAATACCAATAATAATATAACTAGAATGAATGTAATAAATTCAAGCCAGGATACTGTCAGCCCGCGTAAAAGTTACTTTCACTAACTTGAAATAATCATAGCAAATCCGCACAGCAATCAGGGCAGTAACACACAATCACGGCACACACTACACACCTCACCGTCCTTTTTGGCGTGTCCACCGGCACGTGAGCAGGACGATTGGGGAGTCCTGGTGATTTGCATACTGCAGACCGCGACGACAACAAATCAGCTGTTAAAGCTAATACTACGCACAACTTGGCGCTCGATTTGTGTGTGTGTCTGTGTGTGTGTGTGCCGGCCTGGTTGTGCTTGATGTGTGTGAGCCAAACATGGCATTTCCGAAGGCGGAAAGGAAAAAGATTACGCCCGTCGAAGAGGGTCTTAAGATTGCGTGCGGCATGGCATCATGCTGGCGATGGGAGGCTGCCGATATGTGCGGAGGCTTGCTCACGAGGTCAAGCGATAGTTTGGTTCTGTCCGTTTGTCCGTCTGTCCGTTTGTCCGTTTGTCCGTCTGTCCATTCCTACGCAAACTAGTCCCTTAGTTTTAGAGCCAAGTGAATAAAACTTTGAAAGTAAGCTTTTATTTATTGCAGATAGCATACAAATTGGAACGAACCAGATCGGACAACTATATCATAAAGCTGCCATTGGAATAATTGGTAAATAAATAAAAAAAAATTATAACTTGCCCGGACTTCATCATATTTTTAAACACTCTGAGACATAGTTATTTTTTACAATTTCAAAATAATGTTTAAATGTTATCCCAATCGGAATACTATATCATACAGCTGCCATAGATGCTATGTCTATATTCATACATGTTTTGTTCACAGTATATTTATATATATTTGTATATATATATATATATATTTATCAGAATATATATATATTTGGATAAATGCTTTATATACATTATGGTTTCATTCAAATTGATCCAATTACCAACTACCAGGGTATATAACCTTCGGCTTCCCGAAGTTAGCTTCCTTTTCTGCTTTATATATTTTATTTCGTGACTTAATCCAAACTCCTCCCTATTAGCCTTGCGTGCTGAAATTGACAGATTCTTAGAAAACATGAAAGTAGTAGTTGAGTCGTGAGCCTGCAATGTTTAAAATTTGGATTGCCACATAATGGAATCATGAATAAATTATGGGTCACGTCTGGCAGAATTGCTTTAATATGAACTTCATTGTAACGCTGGTTCTGGGTTTTCCAGGCACCGGAATCGCAAATAAAGGTAGCTAGGAAAATCTTTAATTAAAATAATATATAATATAATAATATATAATATATAATATATAATATATAATGTTTATTAAGAACCTAGAAATATTATAAATGAGTTTTTCCTTAGCCTCATAAGTAAATAATATTGTCTCTAATAAATAAAATCTAAGGTAAATAAATAATAAATAAATATCAGTGAATAATATAGTCATCTAATAAAATAATCCCTTTTTTAATTTGAAACAGTAAAAAATGCTTAATTTTAGCAGAAGATGGAAGTTATACAAAGTACAAAGTACTAAAGGGACTATTCAAAAATAATAAAGAACACGCAGGCAAAGTCTGTGGAACAGCCAAGAAAATATAGCTTTTCTTGCACTATGAGGTAACGGTTACAACCCCATCCCAAAATTTTGGCAGCCGTCCATGCCCGGAGGAGGGTAAGGTGTATACTTTTGATTGACACTGTGTTGTGGCCAGCTGCCGGATGAATTTGTTGGTAAATGAGCTTGCTGTTCTTGGCCGTCGCCCCCTCGTGAGTTGTGCGTTTTCCCTCGATTTTATTTGATTTTCAATTTGCAGGCGATGGCATAATTTCAGGGCAAGTGCCGGTCGAACCGTGAAACTGATAGCTTTCCCAGAGGCAGGGGACAAAGCCATCGTATTGGTAGAGCACCAGATGGTTCAGTCAATTCCGATTGTCTCATCTTTTTGTCTTGCTGAAATCTACAAATGGACATTCCATATGGGGTAGCTCCTAAGCTGGGGAACATCTAAAAAATGCTAAATATAAAGCAAAATGAAGCACACAAAAAGTGGTTTAAGAAAAGCGTAAAATGGTCTAACTCGTTTGTAAATAATAGAATTTTTAATAGATCTTCTTGCCTGTGAACCATTTTGGTAGTTTATAGCTTAACAATTCGCATTAAATTCAGTTGGGCTTGCTTTTCATATATATTATTTTGTAATATATAGAGAATAATAAAGCTAACTTCAAGAAGCCAAGGTCTGTATACCATTCCAGCTTGCAATTTGAGTTAGTCGTTCCAAACAGTTCCTAATAGTTGTATTAGTTATATGTATATATATATATTTTAGATATATATAGATATATATTGGAACTATCTAATTGTTTACCACCTTTCGCTGTTGGTTCAGGGAAAATTGGCGAAAATATGCCAAGTCAAGCGAGGGAAAGATTCCGCCCGTTACACGCTGCGTATGCGCAATATGCGCATTTTGACCGAAGCCCAGAAAACACACATCAATCAAGGCTGTTTCAACGCAATTTCCTTATTTTGCACGCAACTTAAGACTGTCGTGTGCCTTATGTTTTTATGGAAGCAATTAAGTATTTCATAAAGGAGTTAAAACATAGTAAATGAGGCAAGGCATTTACACAAAACTGACAAAGAGTTTTTAGAGTCTTTTGAGCCATAAATATTTTTGCCAAGCTGCTGATATTATAAAATCAATACAGTTTGCAGATTTGAAAGCCTTTACAATATTCTGCCTTAATTACTTGCACCAAAAACTACACAAAAAGTTACTTTAATGACTTGGACTTTGGATTTTGGCTTAGTGCACGCAAGGCGCCAACATGGGCCAAAAAGCTGACCGAGTTCTAGTTCATTGTTTTCTCCTTTTAGCGATTTTTTTTTGTTTTCTCCTGTTTTGACTCCTTTCTACTTTCTACTTTCCCCGACTGCCCTCGCTTTCTGGTAATTGCTGCGGTTGAGTTTGGCGAAAGTGTTTTGTAGCGAACTTCGGCAATATTTGCACTTGCGAATAGAGTATTGCTCTGAAATATTAATTTAAAGCTAGTATTATTGTTATTATGCCAGCTAATGAATGAATTTTAAATAAACCAAATTCTACTTGGGTATGAAAATTGTAACTAGCATTAATTAAACAAGTTAGAGGCTAGAAAAAAATACATGAACACATATTACAAAGGTAGTAAGAATGTGGAAATTGATTATCTAAAAGAAAATATTAAGAGCTATCTTTTAGAAGTTCCTGTCATTTATTTAAATCCATCTTTCCTCATTGATAGCCATGAATTTTTGAAATATTTTAAAAGAGCAATAAAACCTATTAGTTTCTGATTTAAGTTTCACTTTGGTGCAATATAATTCCTTTTATTAAACGAACCAAATTGAGTATTATATTAATTGTTTTAATTAAACAAGTTAAAGGTAACAAAAAAATACCTTAACAATTATTAAAAAGCTGCTAAGGAACTGGAAAATTATTACCTAAAAGAAAATATTAAGAACTATCTTTTAGAAAAAGTTTTAAAAGTGCAAAAAGTCTTTTTAGTTTCTGATTTAAGTTTCACTTAGGTACAATATTAAAAGGAGCTAGTGAAGTGTAAAATTATTACCTAAAAGAAAATATTAACAGCTGTTAGTAAAAGTTCCTGGCATTTATTTAACTACATCTTTCCTCATTAAAAGCCATAAATCTTAACAAGGTTTCAAAAGAAATTCCACTTGGGTACAATATAATTCCATTCCTTTAGTTCTCAGTTCAAAAATTCACACGGGAATTTCCCTTTATTTTTTTGTACTTTTTTTGGCTACCCAAAGAACATTCCTTGCCCCCTCTTCAATTATGCTAATTTGACGTCGAACGTTTTGTTATGAGCAACTTCCTAGGGCGAACACCAACAAACAACAACTTTGGGAATAACAATTGCAGATACAGCCTTGACATGGCAACTCCACGTAAATTCGTAAATTCGTAAATTAGTTTGCTGGCTTGTTTTGTGGGCAAATGTAAATTTCACACTGCAAGCGGCAGAATAATTTCTTGTTGCTGAGCTAATAAATAAATCAAAACGAGCGGCGGCGAACGGCGCGAGGAAGACGATAGTTTATTATTTTAATTTGATAATAAATTGTTGAAATTATTAATGCCAGCGATATTTGTTTGGCCAGCTTGTTTTGGCAGACACATGCAGCAATAACAACAGCAGCAGCATTGGCAGCAACATCAACAACAATCATCATCATAATTATAGTGCTATTCGGCAAATAGTTTACAAATGATTTTCAATTTATTTCGCCAGTGCCGAGCGGCCGGGCTCCAGGCCAACAAAGAATTCTTCAAATTTATTTGCTTCACGGTTAAAGATAGAATGAGCGCGAAATATTAAGACTTATATGTAGCATAAAAAGGAAAACTATAAAAAATCACGCATACGCATATTACTCATACGCCGCCTGGGACCAAGAAAAAAGAACAAAACCGAAACGACGTGAGAAAGACGCGTATAAAAGCAAACAAAATGAACAGAGAAGTGATCGCATTTAAAAAAAGGGGAGAAAATTGCTATCTCTCCTTAAGGCTGTAAATAATTGTTGTTACTGTCAATCTCATGGAGATATGTAAGTATAAAAAATCTGTAAAAAATATAAGTACAGAAATCATAAATAAAATCTGTAAACTTGGCTCGTGTACGCCAATTTCCATGGGTGGTTTAACGATGAAATATAAAACCATTACATATTTTATTGCAATTAAGTACTTGTGGTATTACCACTAATATTTATAGCATAATAAGCTGGAACATAAAGAGATCTGGCTAATAAGCTGGCCAACTACAGGTACATATAAAATGATTTAAACGGAAAATGATTTAGCAGAAACCAAATCACAAAAATGGTATTGCTGATGATTACAAAAAACACTTTTGTTTAATCTCTGACCGTCCGTTTCTCGCACTTTTGAAGTTCATAAATTTCCAACAAGCTCCGCAGATTTATTGGCGAGACGAAAAAAAAAATATAAAAAATATAAAACCAATCATGTAAACAAACAATTAAAAGTAAAAACTGATAAGTGGAATAAACCAACTGGCTGGGACATTAACGATTGATTGATTGAGGCTTTCAGGAAATTGCTCGCCCATTTGGGTTAATTGCCCCCATGCATTTAGCGACCCGAATCGGAATCGGCGGAATGAAAAGCTATATACACTGGTTTAATAGGAAGACCCCCACGCATAAGAGCTTCCCCCATGAGTAAGCTGGTATTTATTTCCATTCTTTAAGGGGACACGAGACCCAAAAATCCCAATTCGGCTGGGGATATAAATTCATTTCGCATAAATCTGTCTGACTCCTGTCACCTGCCCGTTCGCACACAATTTGTTAATAATTTCACGCCACTTTCACTTGCCCACCCACTTGAGAAGCGATTGGTATATTTATTTTCTTGGCCGCCGGCCAAAGAATATATATCGAAGTGTCCAGAACTATTTTGTATATTTTCTCTGGCCGCCCGGCGACATATGTAAAGCGAAACAAGAGGAGGCCGTCACTGGTCATTATTCTCTTGGGTGCCAAATTGTTGCCGCAGAAACATCCACTTCAATCAACTGATTTGATGACCTGTAATCTATCTGAACTCTGACCCTTTTCTGGGTTGTAAATTGAATTGTGCACTGGGCTAAAAAGTTGCCCTAAAAGAGGATGTATTCTATATTGCTACTAAAAAGAATTTATATATAAAGTATAATTAACAAATATTTGTTTTACGGTTTCTTAAGTTTATTCCAAAGAAATCTAAGCCTGCATCTAATCCCTTTCTAGTTACTAGTTAAGTTAAGATAGCTCTTTAGGGAATATATTTATATATAAACTATCATTAACAAATATTTATTTTATGGTTTCTTAAGTTTTTACAAAAGAATGCAAACCTGCAACTAATCCCTCTCTAGTTACTAGTTAAGTTAAGATAGCTATTTCAGGAATATATCCCAAATATATATATATCCAAATATATATATAAATATATATCTGTTTCCGAGAGTACTGGGGGTCAGCAGCCCTTGATTTGTATGCGTCGAACGTGGCGGCCTTGATGACCCCACAGAATTTCCCGCTAATACACTTAAACACTTTGGCCAAAAGTTGCTGAGCGGCCAGTGTCCCGACTCGATTGCTCCGATTAAATGAATCGCTTGACTTCGCATTGTTCCAGCAATTTGTTTGTTCCGAATTTTTCGGTTATCTTGGGGATCTATGGGGGCGAGAACCGAGACGAGGTTACATGATTGGAATTGGCACAAAAAAAAGGAGCAGAGTGCGAAGTTGTAAATGGAACACAGCGAAAGTGTTGCCTAGTTTGAGGCGTTGGGGAGTAGCCATCCCACATAGAAGTGGTTTCGTCGATTGTCTCAACTTTTAGAGGTTTGCCATTTACCATCACTCTATGAAATTGGTGGCAGTTCACCAAGCTGCAACATACCATTAGATACCCGGTATCGAAAGCCTGGTGCACTAACTTGGGGGAGTCAACCAAGCCAAGATATGAGCGGGAAATGCCTATAATATTCATATTTTCCTTTATAACCATGCTAGATTTTCACTCATTTTTAGTGCTTACTTTGAATATAAAAAAATTAATAAAATGGATGCAGTTTTAGAATATTTCCAGAACTTTTAGTACAAAAACATTGCACTTAATTAAAGTAGGTAACGTTTTCAATTTATAATTACATTATTTTACATGACAATTTTAACTTTATTGTATTTTTGGGGACTTCTTCTGTAACTTCTGCTTTTGTAACTTATTAACTCAAAGTTAAGTGATTGCCAAAAAAAAGTATCAGCCTAAAGAATGAATATCCACTTCCAATTTTAATGTTATTAATTTGAATATGAACCGAATAGTTAAAGACTGGATTGGAAAGACTGATCATTTGCGATATGCAAAAGTAAAGTTAAATCTTTTCGGAATAGTAGACATTATACGATTTTTTCAAGGAAACATTTAGTAAAAAGAAATGCCCAAGTTCACCATACTCCGCTGTGATGTGACATTGAAACGTGGCCCTAAGAAAATGCCGAGACATTTGCCTAATGAGGACCTGACGTGATTTTTAACGTCCCCACACACATGCCCTTCTATATTCCAATTTTCCCCATTGTCTTCCTGGTGCAAACATCCGCGGTGGAAATGCGGAAAAGCGTTTACTGGGCCGAGCCTAGTTCCTGTTCGCCATTTGATTCTTTTGGGTTTTTGCCTTTGGATTCCGTTCAGACGCAAGTAGCTATTGGCCTCGATATGAGAAATCATGTCTGAGCAGGCTTGGATGGGTCAGTTAATCAGATAACGCCAGCACACCCACACACACAAACCAGGACTTTAGAGGACAGTCGAGGTCAAGACAATATGTAAGCGGGAGTATTTTATACCAGAATGATCGCAGAAAATGTATTATGTTTGTATAAAATATTCAAGTTTCTAACGCTAAGGAAACAGATTATTTTAAATCATTAATTTGTGTTTTTTATTGAGATAATATTATATAGAAGTTGCCTTTTTGTATAGTGAGTATAGGTCCGTACTCAAAATGAGAAAACATAATTATTTTTTACTTAATTATAGCTGCTAAATGAAATTTCTAAATACTAATAAGAAATTACTAGGACAATCGACATAGCTTGTTTGATTTTTAACAGAGAATAGAGTAGAGAATAGAGTAGAGTATATAGAATATATAGATATATAGTATATAGAATACAGAGTATATATGTTGTAATATATATATATAATAATATATATATAACAAACAGAAAACCCTGAAAGCTGCTAGTTCTGATATTTTAATCATATTTAAAATATTAAATCATAAAGTCAACTAAGAAACAGATTCCAAATAAATACTCTTAAATAACTGAATAATTTTCAGACCTATTGTTCCAGCCCCAACTGTATAACATATATATGTAGCATATAGGAGAAGTATAGAAGACATAGTGAGGAAACTAGGCTGGGTTGACTGTGTCTAATTGGCTATTTGGCTGGTGGGCGTTATACTGGCCAACAACTTAATTCACTTGGCCCTTAACTGTGTCCACTGGAAAACTTTTGACAAAGTACGATTTTTCACACAATACCAGGGCCACGGAGGAGGGAAACTGAGGAGGCGCACATGCGTAAAGTGAATCGATGACGCCCTCAAGTATAGTACAAAATGCTAATAAAAATGATTTATGGCCACTCCACAGCCTCCTTTCTGGCCATATGTGGAGAGGAGGCTGTGTGGCCACTGCCTCTAATTTGAGCCACTACCTTCCCCTTCCGCTCTCCTGGGGTCATGGCTTAATTAATAAATACACTTTCCCGTGGCCCTGGTGGCTTTAAGAGCCATTAAATAGATAAATGCCAGTGCCGCCAAGCCGGGTTCGTCAACAAAACCAATTAAAACTTTGTGTTTTATGCTCCTGAAAAATTGGCTACGATTTACAGCAGCTTATCTTACTAAATAAAAAACGAGTGAGCTCTCTATGAAATGTTTATAGCTTTAAAGTATTTATTTAAAATTAGCTGCGCCTTAGTAAATTATTTATACAAAAGGTCCCTAAGGAGTATTGAAGTATTATGATTTTTTAAAGAATATATGGAATATATGACAAATAAAACTGATCTGATCTTAAAGAACTACATTTATTTGGTTAAAGTCAGATGGGATGTGTTTAATTTATTTATTTTTATTTAAGCTTTAGGTAAAATACATTAATGTATGTAGTTATAATTTGGTAATAAAATAGTTAAGATCAGCTATTTATACTGTATAAAATATAAAAATAATGGCATTGCCTAATACATATTTACTCCTAGTTTTTGTAATAGTTTTAAAGTTTTATTTGACTAGAAATAAAGTTGTATTTACCGAATTTTTATAATTCGTTGTCTATCCAAAAAAGAATGAATATTAAATTAATATTAATAATAATAATAATAATGAATAAAATCCATTATCTTAAAGTCCCAACCTAATTGTCTATTAATTCCCGTGATTATCATCCGATAATTATTTATCCATATCTCTTTACTTTAACCGAAGACTATCTATCAGGTTTCTTTTAGTATTCAACTTCCGAAAAATCCTCCATTCTGAACCTTTTTGTTTAAATTTCCCTATTTTAATTCTCTGCTAACCTCCGCGGGAAATCTCATGGAAACTAACCTTGGATTCAGAGCCGCAAAAATATAATTGCAATATATTAAACGATTATTCAGAACATTATTGCCTAATTAATTATAATATTATTATTATTATTAAATATACTTGATTTATAAATAATTATTCTGTGCATTTTTCCAGAGGAACCAAAGGGAAATTCAAAGCAAGTTCTCAAATCAACAAGGGAAATTCGAGTATGTTAATAAGAAGCCGAAAATGTTATCAAGTTCACTTTCGAGTGAAAACTGAAACATTCCTGTAAATAAGAATGTTTTTCAATATTTGTGATCTTTATCTGTCAGCTAAATATTGTCACCAAATTTGGTAGCTAATTATATACTAGTAGTCACTAATTATATATATATATATAGTCACGGACTGACAGACGGGCTTTCGGTTTTCAGTTAATTACGGCTAAATAATTAATTTGGCGAAGGTGAAGCCTCCTGGAAAGTGTTTGATGTGAAGCGAGAAGTGCGCATAATTGGCCAACATGTGGTGTGTGTGTGGCCCCAAGACTGAAGGGTCAGAAGGCCATTCCAAGTCCGGGGGGGGGCAGTCACGGAGGAGGGATGGGATTCTTGGGAACATCAAAATGGATGCGAATGTGTGGCCTGATTAATGCATGGCTTTTGTTGCCAGAAATCTGCGCAAATGGCCAGATATATCCAGCGAGGTGTTGATGGCGCTGGTATTATGCTTAGGGGAAAGGGGATTCGTTGAAACCCATTTGATATAGCCCAGAAATATCCAGGAATTTAAAGGCGTCATGAATCATTCGATGGCCAAGGCGAGTCAATGGAAATTAACATAAGTCTTGATTGACATTCAAGAGCTAAGGACCTCCTACGAAAATTTTAATTAAAATTAATAACTTTAAGTTTATATTTTAAGTACCCAATTGAAAGTATTTATATTAATATAATATATAATTATAGAAATAAGCCATACATCGGAGAAGCCTCATTATTTTTTAACAACACAAAGCCATTTAGCAGTTAAACTTGATGAAAACATTAATAATATAATATTTATATATTATATTTTTTTGTATTTATAATATTTATTTATAGTAATAATAATAATATGTAGGTATATTTAAAGACCCATCTTTCTAAAAAAAACAATTCATGTATATTTCACTCGACTAATTAATATCATTAATATTCCGAGCCATAAGACATAAGTAAACATGTAATTAATTATATTTTTCCCCACAACAGGGCATGAATAAAGCTCTGATAACTGGTAACTAATTGTGTGTTAAACAGCGGAATAAATATTAATTTGTTTGAATGTCTAAACATGTTGAAGTGTATTATTTATTAAGCAATTTCTGTTATAAATACAACATCAAGTAGATGCCACTCTTGAATGTTTAAACTAACTTGATCATTAATTTACGGAGCTTTATTATATTATTATTTTTTATATTAATATTATATATAGTTAATTATATAATTAAATTTTAAATTCAATTTGTATTATTTATTAGGCAATTTCTGTTATAAATCAACACCAAGTAGATGTCACCTTTTGAATGTTTACGCTAGCTTTATCATTCATTTACTGAGCTTTATTGTATTATTTATTATATAGTTAAATTATTAATATATATTTTATAATTAAATTATTCAATTTTAAGTTATATTTTCGCATTCTATAATAACAATATTAACAATTGATAAAACTGTGCAATAAATTGCAAAGTTGCAAATCAAAATTCCAAAGTTAGTTTCTCGTAATGTTATAGTTAGTTGCATTCTAAGGACCTAAGCATATGATAGATTTGCTAATTGTTAATCTTTAATAGCTATTGGAGATACCCTTTATCTAGGCATTCTCTGACTTAAGGAGAATATACTACCAATTTGGCAGTTTTATGGTGTCCATTGATGGGCCACTTTGCTTAGCCAACTACACCTGGCCTCTGCGTGTATGTGTGGCTCGTAGCCACGATTCCCCGCCGGAATTGTCAGTGCTTGAGGAAATTGAGAGGCAGTTTATAACAAATACCTTGCCGGCACGAAACTCGGCCATATGTCAAATCGTGGGCTCAGCAATTAGAGGCACCTCCTCCGACCCGCAGTAGCTGCAGCTATTTTGCACCCAGGAGGACAACTGACGGCATCATTGCTGAATTCTGGCTAGGCCAGTGTGCGGTGTTATGTATTTTTATGCCTAATTTGTTTTCTTTTTTTTCCTTTTGCCAAAAACGACGACGTCATTGGCGAAATTGTAAATGTTTAGACAAGGTCTAGCAGCGCTAGGCCAAATCCCTGGACCCTGTTCCGTTTCCATGGTCGTACACGGGTTCTCCCCCTCCTCCTCCTCTTCCTCCTGCACATGATGCAGTTGCTCCCCAGCCACAACCCCAACCCCATCCCCATCCAGCCACCCTTCCATATTTTCCGTCTGGATGTGCATTGGCAATTAGGAAAAAAAGGCGCTGCACTTAAATGTACAAAATAGTTTTATGACTTAATTTTGAGCTGGTTTTTAGTATTTTCACAGCAATACATATGTATTGTGTTTGGATTGTTATTATTTATACACAGCCAACAACAATTCCGTGAATTATATACACAGAAATCACATTTAATTTCAAATCATATTTAATTTCAAATATTTGAATTGAAATATGACTTAGTGTTCCCCTAAGGGCTGATTACTCACTCCCAGCCACTTGATAGGTCTAAGTCCTTTAATATGGTATTGTTATTTTTGAATTATGCATTTCCTTTATGGGTTAGGAGGAAATACAAATAAATAGCCAATTTGCTCTGTATTTACGTGTATTATTTCTTCTCTTTTTTCTTAGCATCCAACAATTATAGCGCTCGCCGATTTCGGCTTTTGGCCCAAACACAAACACAAAACATTTTTCATGTTCGCCGCATCCACAAAAAAAAAAAAAAAACGATAGAAGATCGGGGGAAAAAGAATAATAGCAGAAATAATTATATATTTGTTTAACTATGTTGGGGTCTAGTGGAGAACACGTTTTTACCAGGCCGCCCACGCCGCAGTAGATGGACAGCGAGACGAGCAGTCCGATGTGATTGAAGGCCGACTTCCACTTGACCGTCTGCCAGCAGGCGGTGTTCCTCCGTCCGCCGGCCACGCCCCCCGCCTCGGCGACATCCACACGGCGGTCCAGGTGCTTGAGCTTCTCCAGCAGCTCGCTGCTGGCCTCGTCCTGAGAGTCATACTCCTTCACGGCCATCTTCTTGATGGGCATTCTCATTCGCTATTTTCTCCCCTAATTTTATCTAATTACTTTATAATTACAATTAAATTATTTCATTTGGAATTCGCTTGCTCTTCCTAGGGACCGGGCCCTCTTCGCTTCTGCGATTCAAACATTTTCTGGCGCACGACTTCGACAATTTCAAAAATAATTCGCACACGCGCCAAACACCTCAAATCGACACACAGTCCCAGCAGCCGGAGGGAGACAACCGTCAAACAACAAGTCAAAGTTGCGACTGTTGTGTTTGCTGTCGCTCATGCTTACCGTGCCTGCATATTCACATCCTCGTGGCGGGGTGGCCACTCTGGCTGGCGATTATCTGGCAACGCTGCTGGGCAACTGAAGAAATGTAATTCCTATGCCGTGATCGCTTTAAAAGATATTACATACATTACATTACATACATTACATACATACATACCTACAAGGTGATTTAAATCACGAATGCAGAATAGGCCAAAACTGCATTGCGCAGAAAACATCTGTCTTTTGTTTTGAGTTTCATTGGCGGGCAATTAAATTCAGAAACAAGTTTTAACTAATCTTAAAAATGAAAGATTTCAGGTGGCCAGCGCACAAAGTCACTAAAATCAAAGAAATTTTTTACTCTGGAGCTTCAGGTTCCACCAACTTCCACTGGAGACAGACGCAGCAACCTGCAGGTATTGAAGGTAATAATGAAGCCTGTGTGAAACCTTCTCCTCCAAGCCAGACTGCTATGATCCCAGAGTCACCTGGAAAACAGCATGTAGCCACATTTGAATTTCCTATCTGAGCCAAAGCATTAAAATGAAAAATCTAAAGCAGTTATTGTAACCTTATTTGCACCGCCAGCAGTGTGACCATAAAATTATCGATATCGATTAGTATACCGTCAGACCCTAAATATACCAAAAATATACCAATAAAAAATAGTATTATTTTGTTGTACTTTTTCATAATATATTATTAAGGATAATATAATATATATAATGTTCAAAGAAGCCTCAGGTCCTTTCTTGATTCTATCATTAATCCATTTTAAGAGTTAAGCTTCTTCAAGCTGTAAATATCCTAGCTCTGCGATCGTCCTGACTTTAAAACTTCTACCAAAGGACTTCCACCTCATTATCTGAAGTTGAACAATTTAAAATGAAATGTTAAAGAAATATAGAATAAAGTCTTAAAACTATACATCAAATTAACAACAATTTTTACTAAGTCTGCATATTTTTTCCGCCCACAAAATAACACGATCGCCATTGAATTTAGTCCACTTTGCATTGTTCTTTTTACATTTACATATGTGTATTACTTTGCTCATTGATACATTACATTTACACCTAATTTAAGATGTTTTGCTTTATGTATATAAATATACAACAGTTATATTTATATTATGTATATGCATGAATGCCATGGATCGTATTATGTTTCTTTTCCTTTAGAAATAATTTGTAAAAAAAGATAGTTTGAACAAATCAAAACAATGTACTTCTTGTAGCATATAACTAACATAACGATCCGTTTAGATACATATATTTCCGCATTAACCGCTTCTATATTTTCTGGTCTCTGCGCTTTTACTTTCTTATCTTATTGAAGCACAAGTGAATTTACGTCGAATTGCAAATTCCACTGCTGGTGCCTGTCTGAGTTTTGTTGGTTTTTCGTCCAGTTAGCCGACTAGATCCGTAACTTGTGCAAGTTTTGAATGCTGGCTGCTTCCGTAGCTCTACAAGCTAATGCGATTTATAAAGTATATTATAAATAGAATAATAGTGTTTTCATAACACGACTGAGCGGTAATCAGATCCTGCAATCTCACAACAGAGACCTTGGGTAACTTAGACTACTTCTTAGTGATTGGACATAATGTGTAGTAGAGGCATAAAAAAAAAGGTATATTCCAAATAAATCAATCCCGAGTGCAGGCCAGAGTCTCTCATCACCTTCTTGTGAATGCTTGGGTGCAAAGGTTTGCTGTCCGTGTCTATATGAGTAGGTCAACAGCGTCCTAAGATTCTAGCGCTGTCATGATGTCGTCCAGAGTTCCCCTGGAGATGGCATGGCGGCTGGAGTTCAACTGAAAGTCGGGCTCTAAATGGGAGATACGAATAATTCTATTAGTTTTAAATTATTTCTTGGTTCTATTAAATGGTTTTTTAGGGAGGGAACTCCTCCAACTCACCGACTAACTGCTCAAGCACCTCGTCATCCAGCGTGGGCATGGCCTCGATGGGCGAGTAACAAGCCGCCGTAATGCCTGATCCTCCGTTAATCGGTTCACTGCCATTGACCGTCCTAGGAACCGAGGGCGGCGTGATCAAGACGGCGGGCATTGCGGCGGAATCGATGTCGGACACGGGAAGTAGGGTTTCTGTTGATTTGTCCTCTCCTGGTGCCGCATCTGCCACTTCCCCGACTGCCTCTTCCCGGACTGCCTCTTCCCGGACTGCCTCTTCCCCGACTGCCTCTTCCCCGACTGCCTTATCTTCTCCTGCATTAACTCGTTCTATAACGTCCTTGTTTTGCTCGCTGGCGGACTTGAAGCTGCAGTCAGAGTCCCCGGAATCCAAGCGAATGCGCTTGGATGCCTGGGTCGTGCTCTCTTGGGATAAGATGGGTGTGTGCAGCTGCCGAACGTCTTCTAAAGATGTCTGGATTTCCAGGACATCGTCCTGATTCTCCTCAGTCATGGGCGGCAGCGGCTGTGATGTCGGTGTATCCAACTCCCTAAAGTCATCAATGTTCTTAGCTTTCTCCTGCTCTCTTTCATCATCCCTTCTCTGGCTAACTTCCTCTGGTTCCGTTTGGGTCGCCTCCAAGGCTGACACTTCCGTCGATTCATTGACGTCCACACCGCTTTGTTCGACATTGGCTTCCGATTTTTCCTCAGCATTTTCTGTAGCCTTTTCCTCAGCATTTTCTGTAGCTTTTTCCTCAGCATTTTCTGTAGCTTTTTCCTCAGCATTTTCTGTAGCTTTTTCCTCAGCATTTTCTATAGCTTTTTCCTCAGCATTATCTGTAACTTTTTCCTCAGCATTTTCTGTAGCGTTTTCCTCAACACTTGCATCAACATTTTGTCCAGCGTCTTTTTCAGTTTTCGCCGAGGTTTCTCCTGAATCCTGTGGATCAGCTTCTGCTACATCAACTGGCATTGGATTTTCCGGTTCTTCGCTGTCTCGTTCTTCTTTATTTTCTGTCTCTACCACTTTCGATTGCTTAGCTGCTGCTTTTGATACTTCGATTTCGCGAACTTGATCTTTAACAAGTACAACAACAGCTTTCTTCAGTGTCTCCTTTGCAATCTCATTGGATTTATCTTGTAGTTTTCCCTTTTGCAGGATACTTTCTTTCAGCGATGACTTCTCTGCCACTTTCGGTTTCGGTTTTCGCCCCCTTTTTTTCGGGGCATTGGCATCCTTGAACTTCTTTGGCGCCGGCCTCTCATCCTCATCGTCGCTGACAGTCGTGGTGAATGATATTTTCTTCTTATTTGGAGTAGGCGTGCCGGGTCTCTTCGTACCAGGCAGCTCGTTGGGTACTGTGGATGCAAATGGCAAAGGGTGAGTACTTATTTTAGAGCTTCTAACACATATTAATTGATTAGTAAGATAATACGAATAAAAAACTGTACGTTTATATACGTTTCATGCAGGGACCGGCACCGAATGTTAAACTGGGAGCCACCCTTAGTCATGAGACAGCTAGAAGGAATATATGGGCAAAGCAAAGTAAATATAATTGGCATCGGCATGAGAGTTTTGTTTTTTTAGACATCAGAGCGCGGCGCTTGTCCTTGACATTATTTCAGTTTTGTTATTGTACAAATCCATTGCTTAATTAAGAAAATCGTACGATTAATAACGGGTTTAAAAAAAGACAATACAGCAGTTTATCTATAAATGCGATATTTTAAACACTTTTTTATTTTTAAATTTGAGAAAAAAAATTTAAAAACCTTAAAATTATTAATTATTAATAGACAGAACACAGAATTTGAATAAATCTTTTCTTTTATATTACAATCCCTTTAATAGAAAGTAAAATAAAAGTTATTTAATTTGAGCCGGAAATTCTTCAGATAAATTGTTTTGGGGCCGCTTGGGTGGCTTAACCCAGAATCTATAGTAATTCTTCAAAAAATTCTTTTTCTTCTTCTTTCTAGTGTATAAACAGAACAGATAAAGCGAGTTGGGAACTTCCTCCTCTAACAAACTCGAAATAAATCAATTATGTAGTAATCTTGAATCTTGAACATTTCTTCTCTCTCTTGTCCTTTTACCCACCTATATATTCCTCATCTTCGTGGTCACTTTTAGGTCCATCATCCAAGCGCAGGCTGGCCAAGCCGGAGAGCGGAATTCTTTGATGCGGCCGCTTGAGCCGCGGCGATCCGTTGCACGAGCGACGCTTGCTCTTGCCCCGCGATCCGGATTCGCCAGATGAGGAAGCTGCAGCGTTGCCGGAAAGCAGCGGGCTGGATGTCAGGGCTATGTCCTCCAGAACGTTGCCCGTGGCATCTACACGCTGCAAGCGCGTGGGCTTCGGCGACTTGGATGAGATAGTGCCGAAAGTGGAGCGCCGAGAGCCGCCTTCATTGCTGCCCAATATTTCGACGGCCTCGCTGAAGGAAACCGAAAGATTGGACTTTCTGGGTCTGCCCTTACGGACCCCGCCGAGTCCTGGTCGCGGATTTCGTTCCGGACTTTTGCTCGGCCACGGTGTCCGCTTGATCCTCACCACGCAGTTAAAGATGCGTGCTCCATAGCGTTGGATGAGCGCCGGGCTGATCGTGGGTCGCTTGGGCAGCTTCCTGGAGTTGGAACGCGCCTTGAGCATGGACCACTTGGGCGGTGGCGTGTGAGGGCGTGCCAGATGTTGCTGCCCTCGCTTCTTGCCCCCATATGGCTGAGGAACTTTGATGTGGATCTTGGACGTGGGTGAAGTTTTTAATTTACTTGCCGGAGACGGGGATCTATGGACGTAGGAGGTCTTGCGCGGTCTGCCTCGCTTTCGCTTTGCCGTCAAGGGGCTCCGATCAGCGAACGGGCTATTGGACAGCGAGGCGGAGGCAGCATCGATCTCCGACTGGGTGAGACGACGAATACGGACGAAACATTCACGGATGTGGCTAGGCGGTGGGGTCTTATCGGGCAGATCACTGAACATTTTCTGCTGCGCCTTTGTCTTGGTGGGCATGGACTTTGGGTAGCCGTCTGAGGAAACGTCCGAGTCGCCATTATCTTCCAGCTCTTCCCTGGCTCTCTTCTTGTGGGGCTTGGCGTGTTGAGGCTCCTCCTCCGAAGCTTCCAGCTTCTCGGGGTCTTTGCATTTCCTTAGAGTTTTCGCCGACTTCAAGGCGTCGGATTGGGAAGAGGCTGTCTCTGGAGTCTTCAGTGGCTTAGAGATGTGGTCGTCTCCATCCTCCTGCTTTTCTGGCTTTTCTGACTTCTCTAACTCCTCCTCCTTCGCGTCAGTGACCATATCTTCCTCTGGTTGCTTGTATTTCTTAAGTTTTTTCTGTATCTTAGAAGACGATGATGTCTCTTCCTGTTCCTTGGGCAAGGGAGAACTAATCTGGCTTGTGGTTGGTATTTTGAAGGGCGAAGCGTCTTCGTCGTCGGCGTCCTCTACCTTGTCTGCTCCTTCCATCTTCTTGTTATTGTCTTCCCTAAGCTCATCCTCGTTTTCCTCATCATTTATTTTCAGACTCTCCAGGAGACCATCGTCATCGGCGGCATCTGCAAGTGAGAAGAGGGGGACACGCCAAGCTTCAGCAATCGGATTTCTGGGGCCAAAATTGTTGCACAAACCTATTGCATCCGGCGAATCGGGCGGAATGGGCGACGGTGTGGTCTTGCGTTCCGGGACGCCGATTGTTTGCGGCGGTGGTGCCGCCTTGACCAAGTCAAAGAGCTCCATGTCTCAAGAGCAAGCGTCACAAAAACAGTTGCCGACTTTGCCGCTTTTTTGTGCCACAAAAAAAATTAAAATAAAACACACGAAATAAACGCACGAATTGTCGAAACGAAGCTACGACGAAGTATTAGCAATTGAATGAACTGACGTCTAAGTTGTGTTCACCACCTAGCGTCCGGTGGCAAAGCATTTAGCCCGCTTGGTTTACAGTTTTCAGTTCGCTAATAGCGTTTTCATTCAGCAAAACTGCACGAAAAAAGTGAGATTTCGAGTCAAGACATCGACGCCACCACACACATACGCCGCGCACGCATACAAACAAATAACAGAAGCGTTGGCCAGGGCTGCCAACTTGCATATCAGTTATCGGCCATGGGCCCTTATCGATAGTTGGAGGGGATGCCCATCTGTCCGCGATATTTAAACAGGGAATATTACACTGTTTAAATTACTTATTTTATTTAATATTTTGTAATATTTAGTCCTGCCACAGGCAAAAAGAGCATTCTGTATAAATTGTATGCACATATGTATGTACATGTGGCCAGCAAATCATTTCTTACTAGCGATTCTCTTTAATAACTTCGATACAAGTTTTTTGCTTCATCTGAAATCGAATCCTATAATATTTAGGGGTTTCTCCTGTCGAACCTAATTTTATTTAATTACCACAAATTAAATAAAATTAAATACTTGAGTTTTAGATGCTTACTTCTTAAGGTTTTATTAAAGTTTCCTTTTATAATTAATGCCTAGGTATCCCAGAATCAGCCTGAAGAAACACATACGAACTTATGCGTACCAATTGCTCTATATGTTTATTAGGGGAAATGAATAAAGATAAAATAAATACGTGAGCATTTGTACAATTAGTTTTTAGTTTCTTTTCATTTTATTATAGGCTAGCTTTAAGTAGGTTAACATTTTAAAAGGACTAGCACAAGGAGTAATCCTCTCGGCTCGGCGTATGTATGTATATAAATATTGCGTATTTGTAAGTGTACATACATATGTATATACATATATGCATAATATATATAAGGTATAAGGTTCTCGTAATGAGTGGGGCGAATACTTGGCGTTGTTGGAGTTGTTAGCTAATTAATAATTATATAGGGGGCGGGAGCAAGTGGGCTAATAAAAAATGTATAATAATTATACAAAACAATACATTTTCTAAAAGTACAAACATGTTTTTCGTGTTGCGATCTTGATGGGTGTTATTTTGATTCTGTTATTCGCTTCTGATCGTTGTCGTTTCTATTTACTCATCTTTTTTTGTCATGTTTAAGGAAACTGCTCTGTCACGGCAGCTGCCCCTATCTAAAAACCACAACCAGGAGCGCTCTTTAATTGTTTAAATTTAAATATGCACCTTGCAGGTGGTCTTTAAACTTTTTTAAATTACTTGTACACTGCTCTTGGGCGGCTCTTTTAGTTAAAAAAAAAACATTAAATTGCATCGTTATGGCGCGCTGTCTTAAAGTTTTAAAATTTTACGTGTACACATCATCGAAGGCGGCCGTTTAACTCATTCATAAATAAATGTACACTTAGAAGGTGTGTCGCTAATAATTCTAGATGATTAAGTGCACGAAAGGAGCATTGTGAGACTTTAAGGAAAAGGTACACCCGAGAGGCGAACTTTTCATTTAAGAATGTAATTTAAATTGACACCACAAAGGCAGTACTTTAAGCTTTAAAAATTAAATATAGTACACCTTGAAGGTGTCGATTTTTGTAGAAGTTTTGAAAGTTAAATGTCCACTTCGAAGGGGCGCTCCTTCAATTTCTTAAAATTATAAATACACCTTGAAGGCGCTCCAGCCGTGGAAGCACTTGGTGAACCGGCGCGATTCTTTGTTCTTCATCGTGAGGAATAGCTTCCTGGGCCTCTCCGGCTGCTTGATCCGCATATGCTGGATGTACACCTGGGCGGACTTGTAGGCCAGCTTCACCTCCACCTCGCTGCAGCGCGGCCCCATCCACAGGAAGACGTGCTCGCCGTTGTCCAGGATCATGATGTCATCGTCGGCCAGGTCATCCTGACAAAAGTCGGCGCACTTCTCGGCCACTGTGTAGTAGCCCCGCTCGTTGGAGCAGCGGAAGAGTCGCGTATAGTCCATGTATGTAGCGTCCGTGTCGTACGGCTTACGACCGCCCAGCGCCACCCAGAAGAAGTTCTCGGGCTCGTCGCCTTCGTTGAGTATCTGCAAATAGAGAGAAATTAATATTCGAGAATAAAATCGGGGAAGTATGCAATATAATATTGTAACATTTTGTGGCACACTTAATGCGATCTATTTAAGGGACTTGAAAGCCATAGCACTTACCTGTAAGCTAACCCAGGGCGAGTTAAACATCTGCTCAGCGATGTCCTGGACCAGTTTCGCCTCTTCGTTGCAGGATTTGCTGCCAATCCACACGTACACAATACCCGACTGCGAGTCGTCCTCCGTTTCAAATGGCACATGGAGAATATAGCTGGAAATTAAGAAAATTAATGATATATTTTTATGAATAACACTCAATCAATTATCTTATAACCGCTGAGAACCACACTCACCAGAAGGCCGAATTGAGATGCGCTGCATCCGGATTGATTTGGATCAGCCGCGTGGTCAGCGCACCACCGTTGGAGCGCAGGTGGAAGAACTCGACGGGCGCCTTGCCGTTGGCGTTGAGGGCCTTGTCCTTCCGCTTGCCCGTAAGGATAATGAACTTGCGCTTGAAGTGCGACATGAACTTGAGGTTTTCCTGCTGCTGGAAGATCCGTACCACCTCCAGCTCCTCGCCAAACATCGCCTTGAACTTCTTTTGCAGCGTAAAGGTGAAGGTAAGCCAACCCATGTTGCCGGCATTGCGGCCCTGCCAAAAGTAGACGACGCATTGGATCTCGTCCTCTGGCTGGTTGTTGCTATTGCTGGCTCTACTGTCGTCCTGCGCTCCATCCTCTTGGCCAGGTTCGGGCTCCTCGATGGGTATACAGTAGCGGCAGAGGAAAACATAGCATTCGCCGGTGTAAAAATGGCCCAATTCTTCTTCGGGCAGCCGGACAAACTTCTTGTTTTCCAGCACAAAGGCCTCCATCATCTCCAGGTCGTAGTTCCACTCCTCCTCCAGCTGCTCCGCCTCGGACAATGGCATGGCCGATTGCCTTGGCATGAACAGAGCTGCTAGATCCGTTCGTGTCTCCTGCTGTCGGGCCCATTGCGTGAGATTGGCGCCAGTCTTGGCCACGGACTTTGCTGTTCGTGTGAAGTCCACCGCCATAACCTCGTCCCAGCCGGCGAACTTGGTGCGGAAGATCTGCATCTCATTGCCCTCGGGCACACGCATCACCAAGGCACACTCTGGACGATCCATCATGTTAAATAGCTCCCGGCTCAGCTTGACAGCGGCAGCACGCACCAGTCTCGTCGACTTCTTGCCAAACCACACGAACAGATCCGTGTAGCAGTCGAGGATGTAGACGTGCTTGCTGTTGAGCAGAGTGTGACAGAGCTTCTGCTCGGGCAACTCCACTTGCGGCAGCTCCAGATAGCCCATGCCCAGCTGCACCTGATAGAGGCGCGGCTGCACCGGCTGGTAGTCCTCCGGAACGTGCTCCTTTAGCGGTTCCGCAGCGGCAACCTGCTCTGGCGTCATGTCCAGTCCCTGCCAAAACTCGGCACTCTCTTCGCCCTGCCGCTCCACCAATATTTCGCACTTATTCTTCCTTTCCGTCTTGTTGATCTTTTCCGCCATTAGCCGGGCCTTGGAGTTAAGGGTATTCTTTGATCGCTCGCCCAGCCAAATGTAGATGTGTGTGCCCAAGTCCAGGACGAAGGCGTGCCGGGGATCCAGGGAACTGTAGACGGCAGCCACCGGCTCCAGGTGCACAGTAGCACCGTAGGCATGCACTAAATACAATCTGGTGATATGTATCATCTCCTCGATGGTAAAGAAACCGGTGGCAGTGCGTCCGCCCTCGATGTAGATCACCTCCGTATCGAATAGGGCCAGGAACTCCTCAGATTCATCGCCCTGCTCCTCGCGAATTGTACGACATCGAGCGCCCAGATAGTTCCGAAGATTCACGGCATGAATGGCCGCACAAGCCCGTTTATCCAGGGTGGCTTCGTTGCCGATCCAGAAGTAGATCTCCCAGGTAAGCAGACCCAGGTCATCGTACTTGGTTTTCAGGACAATATAGCAATCGCCCTCGTAGAACTTTCCGTGGACCACCTCCTCGATTTTGTTGGGCAGAAAGTTCTCAATCTCCCAGATGGTCAGGCCCGGCTGCTGGCCATCTTCCTTCTCAAAGAACTTGGAGTAGTCAAGCTGCGGTTTCTCCAGCGACTCATCCCATCGCTTGGGCTTCAGCGACTCCGGTTTTCCGGCTTCTTCGGGAAGACAGCCCGCCTCGTTGTCCTTGTCCTTGGCCACATCCTTCATGCCCTTGAGTACCTTGGCTGCATCCTGATCACCTTCGGAGCGGGGACCACCTCGTCGCAATCGAATCTTCCGGGCGGTCGAATCCTTGGGCGTGGCCGCCGCCGGCATGGATGGCGGCACTGCGGCTCCAGCTAACCGTAGCTGGGTTTGCAGACTAAAATCTATATTGTAGAACTCAAGGCTGGTGGCTTTGCTCGCCTCACTTGGCTTTGGGGGCATCACCAGCTCCGGATTGTTGCGCAGATCCAGCTGGTCCAGTCCCTCCAGCAGATGAATGGCATCGGGCAATGTGATCAGACGATTGCAGCTCAGATTTAGCTGTTTGAGAGCACCGCATCGACACAGTCCCTCGGGCACCATCTCCAGAAGATTGTTGGCCGCAGCAAAGACCTCCAAGGCACCCAGTTTTCCAATGCCCGACGGTATGCCCTCGAAATTCAGCTTGTTGTCATTCACATAGAGCCGCCTCAGCTTCGGCAGCTTGCAGAGGGCCGCCGGTAGGGCCACCAGTTGATTCCGCGACACATTCAACGACTCCAGACGCTGCCAAAGCTCCACGCCCGCACTCAGTTCGCTGATCTCGTTATCACTTAGATTCAACCTGACCAAGGAGGCCACATTGTACACGCAATCAGGTAGCTTGGGCAGAGAGTTGTGGGACAGATCCAGCTCGCTTAAATTGGATAGGGTGTCCAGGCTGGTGGGAAAGTTGAGGAGGGTCCGTTGCGTGCCGCTCATATTGAGCACCTCTAGACTCTGCAGCGACGGCAGCTGGCGTAGCTGGAACAGCTCCAGCGGATTGTGCGACAGGTTCAAAGTCTTGAGGTTGATCAGCCGGCGCATCTGCGGTGGCAAAGTCTCCAGTCGATTGTGCGACAGATCGAGGAATATCAGATCTGTGAGGTGTATGAACAGGGGCGTCGGTATAATCTCTATGTGATTGTGGCTGAGATTGAGGACTATCAGGTTCTTGGCCCGCTCCAAGCCCTCGGGCACCTCCTTCAGCTTGTTGTGCGAGAGGTCCAGCGTGGTCAGCTCCTCCAAATGGAAGAGCTCCGGCGGTATGCCGCTGTTCTTCAGCTGATTATGGCGCAGGTCCAGCGAGCGCAGGCAAGTCAGGTCCGTTAGCTCGCCAAAGATCTTCTCCAGCCGATTGTGGTTCAGCGACAAGTGCTCCAGCTTCTGCAGCTGGCCCAGCTCCTCGGGTATCTCCGCCAGCTGCGTGCGGTCCAGAGTGAGCCACTGCACCCGCGACATCTGCCGCATGCTGCTGGGGAATGTTTCCTGCAATTAGAGACATAGAACCAGCACATGTTAGTCCGCACTTACGCATTCCAGGACCTAATCTACGACAATGACTAATGGACACTTTATCCCCTAATTCGGTGACCTGTTTCTCGTTTCTCGAAAAAAAAAAAACAAAACAATATGTGTAAATACTCACGCTGAAGTCATTTTTGGTAAAGTCCACACCGCGTACGAACGGCAGCACACTCATGTTGACGCTAACGGCATAAAATTGTTATATTTTGGGCTCAAGCTGATGGCCCTGCTTTTCTACTTAATTTTTTTTCTTGTTTTTTTTAGATTTTTTTTTTGTTATTTTGCACTCGAAAAAAATTGGTGGCTGGCCCAGGTGGGGTGACCATCCGCCTATCATCCATACAAGTTCGTCAACATTTCTACGGGTCTTTATATGTGATATGGTAGTCTGGTCTCTTTAATCCATCCACAGTGTTGGAAATCACACTTGGCACACTGGCGTCGCTTATTACTGGCAATGATTAAATTGACATAAGGACACTTTGTTAAAAAATGTTAGTTTACGGATTAAGTAATTATTAAAAAACAAGATCTTTATATTACTAATGCTATCAGTATGTTTTTTTACATTGCTTTCAAATTTTACCTATTGTCAAATATTTTAGCCACCACAGTACTACAACCAGGTGTTCATCTTCAGGGCTGAAAACTCTTCAACTAATAATTTGTGTTTCTCTCAGAAAACTATAAAAAATAGTCGATAGCTAAAATTTAAAACAAATACCCAGTTGCAAGCGATGGATATAGTCAAATAAATTAACATAACTAATATTTTTACACAGGGACGCATCTGAATCATCTCCGGAAGCCGGACCAGCGACTTTTTATTCCGTATGAAATACGTGTGCTAGAAAGGGACGGGCACTATCGCATCATCTATTAGTGTGGTACATATATTACAAAAATACTTTTATCCGGTATTTTTATCATATTTTTTTTAATAAATTTTAATAATTATCCTTTGTGGTACTTTGTTATAAATAAAAAAATCTGTAAGTCCAAACACAATTTGTAAATAAATACGTCATCATCACTGGCAGACATTTTTACGAAACCTATTGTAATTGTCTAGCCCAGCCTAGTACTCGGAGAGATTAAGTGTTTGCAAGCCAAAAAATATTATGTACGTGAAATTAGCGTCGTATAGTTAGCGTCGTCCATTAGAAAAATCGAACCCCAATTAAAAAACATTTGGTGGAAATTTAAATTTAAAAAAATAAATCCGCCACGATTTGAGAAAATCGCCTTACAGTGGGGGCGTGAAAATCAGCCGTTACAAAAGGCGCGAGCTCAGGAGCTGGAACCAGTTATGAACCAGTCGCTCCACCAGACTGCAGAGCCATGTTAATATTCAAAATATTGGCGGTGGCCGGCCGTGCTGTATTTTCGACTCCAATTTTAATTTATATATTGCGACTCTCAACGATCGCGTGCCAAAATGCACGGTATCTTAAACGGAAGGGAAAAATAATCATGAGTTTCGGGTTTAATCGTTCCGCCACGATTTTAGAAATTGAAGTATTTCTCTTTTCCGAGCTGGTTAATAAGCACTGGATCCATATCGATTGAGCGCCATGCACGCCCTATCGATTAATCTACCCTTTACTTTAGAAGTAAGCAAGCTAATTAGCAATTAGCAAGTTAGCTAATTTTGGAAGACGCTTGCCCTCCATTTTAAAAAACTCTTGTTTTGTCTAACTTTTATATAATAATTACTAATGTTTTATTACTATTATATTTCATAGTATATAAAATACATGATACATATACTTTACATTGAAACAATTATCATTAGGGTATTAAGAGTGCGAAGTGTGAAAAAAATGCGTATACAACAAATGTTAGGTGCGTATGCACCATGCATTTCATGCCTCAAGGTCAACTTTGCGACTGAACAGGGTGCTTATTTTTATAATTATTTATATTTATTATTTATATGTATTTAATTACACATGTATATTTTTTTATTGTTTGTATTATATAGATATTAAATTTCTTAGTATTATGCATTTAATAACTAAATATATATATATATTTGTATATATATTTATATATTATATATGTACATAATATGTAAATTACCCATTTTG
>VNKC01003854.1:0-82446 GCA_008042775.1 Drosophila pectinifera | reverse complement strand
GAGGGAGAGGGAGAGGGAGAGGGAGAGGGAGAGAGGGAGAGGAAAAGGGAGAGAGGGCAAGAGCAAGAGAGTGGAGAGAGGAAAAAGTGCGAGGAAAACGCAGAAGGCATTAGGGGCATCAGCCGCACACGAAAATACAGTTAGCTTAAAGCATTTACCGTATTTTACTGTCACGGCCTCTGGGCTGTGTGTGTGTGTGTGTGCTGCTGGTGTTGTTGGTGTGCTGGTGTGCTGTGTGTGTGCCTCGAGGGGGGCGTGGCCGGGTGGTGCTTTGGGGTTTCCTACTTGGTCGTTGTAAATTACTTGATTCGTTGTTGGAATTTAATTAACATTTTCCTAAGTTTTACTTTTTGAGTCTCTTTTTAGTAACTCCCTCTGGCTGTGTGTGTGTGTGTGCCCTCACTATCTCTTTCTCTCTCTCACTCTGACAGTGACAGGCAGCATTTCATGGGCAGGAGAGCGGACGGACGCGCCCCGGAAAAAGCTCAGGAGTTGTTATGTTTACGCATTCGGCTGGGCCTTGGGATCGAGCAAGATGTACATTTTAAAGTGCAAATAATTGCGCGTGTAGACATAATGGATTTTCCGACTATTTATGTGGCTAACCCACACACACTCACGACCGCTTTTCCTCTCGCTTTTACTCTATTTGGCTCTCGGTTTAGTTCAGAAAAATTAAGCGAGGCAACAAAAATTGTTATTAATTGAAGAGTCCAGTTGGCGGCAGCAGAAGTCCAAAATTAAACAGAAATAATATAAATATATAAATAGTTTATAAAAACGTATAATAAAAATAATTTAAATATATAAATAGTATATAAAATCTTATTTATAAGTCTAGTTTTATGGAATTTTCGGTGGATTAGTTAAGGGGTTAATGGTAAAAGAAGTTGTACTTCTGGGGAATTATATTTAAGAATTTAGCCAGCTCCTATATTGCATTTTTCGAACGAAATAATTAAAATAAATTAAATTAAAGTCTTAATCTTATTTTTAAATTCCAATAATGCCTCGAATCGAACTAGTTACTAGCTTTAATTTAATTTTAACTTAGAACTCTTGGCTGATTTGAGGTCACAAGAAAAAAAGCCCAAAAAAGTATGCAACAATATAATTATTTCAATAAATAAAGCCAAATAGGCTTGGGCACATTTTCAAGTGGATTCCTGGTCACCTGGAGCCTCCTTCTGATTAATTATGTTTACGAAAGATGACCTGAACACCTGGATGGATGTACATTTATGTATAAATATCCAAGATATTTGCAGGACATCCCCAGGGACTGAACAAACCCAATTCCTGTGACAGGCACCGATTGCAATTTCAAAGGGAATTCCAAATCAAGCCCGGCCACAATAACAATTACAATAGCAACAATGGCAATAACAATAAATGAAAATGCAGCCGCATCAAAAGCAAAAACACAAAACAACGACAAGCAATTGCAAAATCATTTACATAAAACAAAAAGCATAAAAAGTGAAAAGCGGAGAAACAATGCAAATAGAGTAGAATTAAGCAAATATAAATAAAATGCATGCCATGTCAAAAAAAGCATCAACTGGAAAATGAAATGGAAACTCGCCGGTGTGTGTGTGTGTACAGGATATGTGTGTGTGGTGTGTGTGGGCAGGATAATGCACATGTGGAAAACGAAATCAAATGCAATAAAATGGTCTGGCATGTAACGATATATTCCAGCCCCTCCCCTTCGTCCCCTTTACTTTCGGATGATAATAAAACAAAATGATATCGGCTAGAAATGGAAATGAACCAGGATATATGTTTTATTCGGCTCACACGGCGTATGAGCAATGCGCATATGTATGCATGCGGGTGGCCATAATACCTAGCCTAATGACTTAATTCCTGGGGCCCAAAAAGGCGCTTAACTAAAACGTTTTGTGTATATGAAATATAACAAATATTATTACCCAAAACGGCAAAAGTCATTTTGTTTCCATAATTGAATTTGCACCGCAAAATAACTAAATAAATTCATAATAACTTGAAGCCCTTAAAACTTGGAGTAAATTTGTGCGATAAAATAATATTTTTGAAGCTCTTCTTTTCAGTTTTAATTTCGGAATTGGATAACAATAATTGTTCAGAAGGGAGACGCCGGCGTCGCGCCAGGAACTTGAGCCTATACACATATATCCTTTGTTCCCAGCGCCATTTTCACTTCAATATCGAGTTGGGCGCAATAAATATTTACATTGCGAGGAAAGCGGGCCCGGCTCCAGCTCGCTCAAGCAAACAAACTTAATTTTTTCCTCTCTCTTTTTGAGGGGGGGAGGGGGGCAGGGAAGGCGTCGCGGGATACAACTACAATCCTTTCTCGTTGCCCCTTTCCAGACAGCTTTCACTCGTTTTCTTCACTGCGCTCGGCGCGCGCCTCAAACAATTTCATTTGCAAAAACAAACATACACCCTCGCACATACTCACTCACACACTGGGCACGCACGCACACCAGTGCAGCGGCACACACTCGCACAGAGACACACTCACACACATAACGGTACATTAATTGATAATTGTTTTGTGCTCAAAAGAAATTAAAGAGCAAAAGCTGCCATTGCTGCCGTCTTCACAGCCCTTCCAAGCGCTTTTCCATCCCCCCTTTTTCAGCACTCTGTCACCCCTTTGTCACCCCTTTCTCATTTCACTTTGCTTCCCCCCTTCATGCCCCATTACCCAGCAGATGTATTGCGAAAGCGGGGAGGCAGACGGAAATAAATAAATGCAGAGCGGCAACATGCCGGCTACAGTAAATCAGGAATAAAACCCTTTTAATAATTGCATTAAGAAAAAAAATTATATATATGTATATAATCATAAATCTGAAGAATTTAATTTAAATTCATATTACTTATGGAATATTTGTGGCCTATTTTTTATTAGCAAAGTTTTCCTTGTATGTCTATTGTTTTTTGTGTTACCTTTCGTTAATTAAATTATTAAAATAATCTATTAAAATGTATTGTATTGTATTTCCGAAACTTTAATCTAAAACCAGAAATCTAACTTAAAGTTAAATGTATCGTATATGAATATATAGCTGAATTATATTTTGTATTAATTTAATGAATAATTAATAATAATAATTTACTTATAAGCAATTGTAAAAAAACAAATCATTATTTATCTTAACTGCCTACTTATTATTAGTAATTATATAATCTTTAAATCAAATTATATTATTATTATTATTATTATAGAGTTTAGCTATAAATATAGCTTACCAGTTTGGCTAAGTGCACTTACCTTTTCGTATGTTTCTAATACAAACTACCCAAAAACGCATTTTTTTTTTTTTGGTTTTCATTAACTTTTTGCGTTGGCTGCTTGTTTCGGACATGTTGTAGGTGCCACGCCCCTGGACCGCCCGCGGGCAACTTAATTGAACGATTAGTTTTTGCACGTGAACCATGCCCGCTCCCAGACCGTTTTCTGCCAGCGAGTTCAACCGTTTTAGTACCTCGTAGTCTCACAGTTAATGGGGTATATTGGTATTCCTGTCAATATAATAATATAATAATAATTATAATAATAATAATATAATAATAATATTAATATATAATATAATATTTAATAATATGTTACATATAATTATTTACTATTTATTAGGTTAAAAACACACCACCTTCCATTGCGCTATAATTCCCAACTAAGGTCTTGCTGACATAAATATACCTAAAGTCGGTCAGCATTGGGTACTGAGGAGACTCTCTGTTAAAACAGCTGACTTTACAGGTGACTTCAACCCTATATATAGTATTTCCTAGATGTGTTATGATTTCCCTGGGTATTCCATGGGCGGTGCCCTCTCTCGCCTTGTATTGTCCTGGTCACTATTTAATTTTATCTCCTCCGCTTTGGCTTTTATTTTCGTTTTTATCGCTGCTGCGAACCAAACTATGTACAGCAATTTGCCACGCCCTCCCACCCCCGCCAGCCGGAAGAGAGAAAGAGCGGAAGATAGTGGTGCGAACGAGACGGCAGGGCGGCAGAAAAAGTCAAAAGCCAAAGCACTAAAAAGTCAAAAGGCCACAAGAAGCAACGGCAAAAGCAAGTAATAGTAATGACAACCAGTACACAAACAACAAGAACAACAATAAGAAGGACCAACAAATTTGAGGGGAGATGGCAATATAATGGGGGAGCGAGATAGCGAGAGAGGGGCTTACAGAGAGAGAGAGAGAGCAGTGGAAGAGGTAGATGGGCGCAAAAGTTAAAATAAATAAAACAAAGGCAAACGCATGAAATGACACAACGGAGACAAAGAATTAGGGCGGCTGCCAAGGGGGAGAGGTGGGGGGGCATGGTGCTAATGGGGAGGTGACTGAGGGGCGGCGGATGCTGGGCGACAAAACGTGGCCAAAACGACATGGAGAGCCCGCCTAAAAATGACAGCAAACGTAACAAGATGTTGCTCTCGACAAATAAATGCACAGCGAGAAATGAACAAGAAAGCAAAGGGGAAATTAAGTAACTATAATTATATGATGGGAAAATGTTATATATATATAAATATGTCTACTTTTCTTGTCAATAAAAATTTAAAAAAAGGTGGAAACAAGTGTCTTCAAAAAAGGAAACCCCACAATTTATATATAAATTTCCTTAAAGTCAAGGTCTTAGCTAAAAAAGAATTTAATTTTGTAGAATTACTCACTGCACTTTGTGTATATTTTGTATTTCTACTTTTCTTGTCAATAAAAACTTAAAAAAGCTGTAAACAAGAGTCTTTAAAAAAAAGGAAACCCCACAATAAATATAGAAATTTTCTTAAAGTCAAAGTTTTAGTTAAAATATAATTTAATTTTGTAGAATTACTCACCGCACTTTGTGTATATTTTGTGTTTCTACTTTTCTTGTCAATAAAAACTTTAAAAGGCTGGAAACAAGAGTCTTAAAATTTCTTTAAAATAAGGAAACCCCCTAATTAATAAAGACATTTTTTCAGATTCAAGATTTTAGCTAAAATATAATTTAATTTTGTAGAATTACTCACCGCACTTGGTGTATATTTTGTGTTTCAGTGTAGAGGCCCTTTAAAACCGGAGCGTTAAATAGTAGGAGGCTCTCTGGAGTTGGGAGTGGTGCCGGCAGCAGCAGCAGATAATTTAAGGCAACACGGCTCTGCCGAGGACTCCTCCGGTGTCCTGGCTCTCCAGTTCCAGTTCCAGCTCTCCTGATTTTGCCTGCTGTGCCGTCTCCGCCAAGTAGCCTCCTCCGTCGAATGGCAACTGTTGATAATGATGATGGAGATGCCGTCGACACGCTCCCGGGCTACAGTGGAGACCAGTCCTGGGGATGGAGACCCGTCCTGGGGCTGGAGACCCCTTTGGGGTTTTGGATAAGAAAATCAAGGATCCCTGGGCTAATTTTCTAGAGGTAGAAATCTTTAATTTACCATTTTCAACCCTTACCTGGACCAATTAAAGTAGCAGGAGCCCTTCTGGCCGCTTCATTGGCTGGCAAACATTATGACAAAGTGACCCATGGACCTGGTCAGCTGGAAGTCCTTTGTGCCGCCGCGCTCTGCGGTTGCCTGCGACTTGCTGATGTTAATATGAATGTTGATGCCACTGTGGGCCCACTGTGGGCTCCTTGAGGTCGCCGCCTGGGCACACGCGCGTGAATCAAACGCTAGACGGGCGGCGGGGTGGTGGCAACTGCCAGCACAGTCTTGTATCTCTCTCCGTCACCTTGTGGGTGTGTGTGTGTGTGTGTGTGAGTTGTGTTTGCCCAAACACACGCGGTAATTAATTTTATTTAATTTTCGACGACAATTCAAGCAAGACAAGAGCAGGGGCCAGTCAAAAAGCCAACAGGAAAAAACAAGCTAACAAAACGTCAACATACCTCTATAGTAGGAGGCAAGCTGGCTAAAATGGCCAGCATGCGGACAATGACAGCCGAAAAAAAAAAGAAACCAAAAACAAAGGAAAAAATGGTAAGCAAAAATAAAAGAAAGAAGGGAAATGCCCGACTGTTGGCCATTTCCGGCTTGTTCTCAATGTTTCACCCACTCATTGTTCACATTATTCCTGCACTGGCAAAAAAGTGATTAAGATTAAGTTCCCTTCTTAGTTTAAAAAGTTAGTTAAATAAAGAACCACAAATTGTTCTATTATGTCTAAAATATTCAATAGAAATCTCCATTTATTGGCTAGATATAAACAATTCCAACATCAAGCTTAAAATCGCTAGGGTTTTTAAATCTCTTACCAACTTTCACAGTTTAAAATGTCTTGGCCACTTTTCGATTAAATTAAGACTCTCTGGGAGTCCTTGCTGGCATATATTATATTCCCAATAAGTTAATAGTTTATTTTACTTTTTGAACTTCATTTTCGCTGTAATTAAATTAATTTCTGCCTCTGCGTCTGAAATTCGTGATTTTAATTGAGTTTTTTTGATTGTTTTCTTTCTTTCGTTATTATTTTGATTTTTTTTTTTTTTCAGAGGCATGCTCTGTGTTCTCTTAAAAAGAGATGTCCTTTGTCCTTTTGTCCGCTGTCCAAAAGTCCAGAAGTCCATGCAGGGGGGCACATAATTATCAGCCACATCAGCCGCAGACGACAGGACTTTGACTTTTAGAGGGAGTCCTGGACCGTGGACGGCGAAATTGGCGAAACGTAACGAAAAGAAGTAAGAAAACAAGTTTAACTTAATTGTCAACATTGTGCCAGGCGATGGCAGGCAACAATGGAAGGATAAAGGGAGAGCGCAAGGACATTCGGCGAGCGGGGGGCTCCAGGCGGAGGTTCAGCGAGATGGCCAAAAGACGCACCAAAGTGGCGAAAGGACGAAGACCAGCACGAATACAAAAACGGAAGGACATAAAGTAACGGCACTAATGATGGAGCACGCCATCTCTCCCACAATGGAGTGGGAGATACAAGGACCAAGGAGCAGGAGGAGCAGGAGGAGCAGAAGGAGCAGGAGGAGCACGAGGAGCAGGAGGAGCAGGAGGAGAAGGAGGAGCAGGAGGAGCAGAAGGAGCAGGAGGAGCAGAAGGAGCAGGAGGAGCAGCAGGAGCAGGAGGAGCAGGACGAGCAGGAGGAGCAGGAGTAACATGAGGAGCAGGAGGAGAAGGAGGAGCAGGAGGAGCTGGAGGAGCAGAAAGAGCAGGAGGAGCAGAAGGAGCAGGAAGAGCAGGAGGAGCAGGAGGAGCAGGAGGAGCCCATTATATGTATAATCGACGAGGAAGGTCCCGCCTCTGAGGTAAGACTAAAAAACTAGTTTTATTTTGAAATATATACGTTTTTTAGGTAAACTAAATCAAGTAAGTCACAAAATGACAATCAGATCATATATATATGGCTGGGTTTATTATTAAATTAATATTCAAAACATAAGCAGGGGTTCCCCCTTTAAATTCTGTCCAAAAGTTTTCATTTACAATAAAATTTCATACTCTTTGGAAGATTTCCCGGGAGTTTTCCCCTCTAAAGCCTCATAATATCTTAGGAACTATTATTTAAAACTATTAAATAAATCACAAAATAACAATCAGATCATATATGTATGGCTGGGTTTATTATTATATTAATTATCAAAACATAAGCAGGGGTTCCCCCTTTAAATTCTGTCGAAAAGTCATACTCTTTGGCAGATTTTCCGGGAGTTTTCCCCTCTAAAGCCTCTATAATATTTTAGGAACTATTATTTAAAACCGTGTCAGCGCTGAAAAGTGCTTGAAATACCCCCATTTATATGGAAATTGTCACCTGTACTTACCGTTTTCGCTTCAAGATGCTCGCCGGTGTACACCTGAGCAAGAGAGAGAGCAAAAAAAGCAGCAATCAAATGGCTGCGTGCTAATGAGACTCTAAACAAGCCCCCGCAGGCGACGGTGCCATTAACCCTTGCCACCCCCAAGAACGCGAACCGAAAACGAAACGCATGCCGGCACGCTTCTCATAACCCTTAACACTCTCGCACTCTCTCGCTTTCGGCCAAGGCGGAGGGCAAAAACAAACAGCAACAAGCTAGCAGCGTGCCATGGCAATAAAATTTAAAAGCGTGATTATTTTTAAGTAAGCAAAGGCAAAAAAATACGATGAGCAGAAGGGGGTTAAAACAAAATTAAATAAGGCGTGCTTAGCGAAAGCTTTCAGCGCGGACTAATTATGATTTGTGGCAGGCGAGAAAGCTAATTGCGACTAATTTTGACGGGCTAAAAAATAAAAGAAAAGCCCAAAGATCCCGCCCAGGCTTTTAGCAGCAATTTGAATTTGGATTTGAATTTGGGTTTCAAATTGAGCCGATAGGTAACTATCGATAACAGCGGCAGCCAGCTCGTACAGTGTGTACATCCAGTGTACAGTTCCAGTGGCTTAAAACTGTGCTTAAAAAAAGTTGCTATAAACGAAAGACTGGATTTATTCGATTTATTAGAACTACTTATCATATAAGCATTACTAGTGAATTTCCCATTAAAGAGCATTGCAAAAGAATAGACATGACATGAGTAAAGATAAGCACTGTTTTCATTAAAGTTTTTACAAACCTTACAAAAATTGTTAAAATAAAATGTGCCTTTCCTTACACTCTTTCATACTGTATTTAATATGTTTTAATATTTCACTGCTTTCGAGTAAACACTGTACATTACAATTAATTAATAATAAATAATAATAATAAAAATACGCCAAGGACAAAAATCACCTAAGTATGCCACAAATACTGAGCACGGTCACACTAGAGGCGGAATCAACACGGATTTCGCAGACTTTATTTTTTTTATTGGTGGCAGAGGAAAAACGGCGACATGGGCGATGTGGACAAGTGGATCGAGACGGTGAGGGAGTGCAAGTACCTGCCCGAGAATGAGCTCAAGAATCTCTGCGAAATGGTGTGCGACATCCTCCTGGAGGAGACAAACATCCTGCCCGTGAGCACGCCAGTCACCGTCTGCGGCGACATCCATGGCCAGGTGAGCGAGCCAGCGTGATCGAAATATAATAAATAACAACTTGTGTGATTCCCTTGCAGTTCTATGACCTGGAGCAGCTGTTCCGGACGGGCGGCCAGGTGCCGGACACAAACTACATATTTATGGGCGACTTTGTCGATCGTGGCTACTACTCGCTGGAAACGTTCACCCGCCTGCTGACCCTCAAGGCGCGCTACCCCAGCCGGATAACGCTGCTGCGCGGCAACCACGAGACGCGGCAGATCACCAAGGTCTATGGCTTCTTCGACGAGTGCTTCAGCAAGTATGGGAACGCCAATGGATGGAAGTATTGCTGCAAGGTCTTTGATCTGCTCACCATCGCCGCCGTATGTCCGAGTGCCTTTGCTCTAAGATTGCTTAGACTTAGACTTCTATATCCTTTTCTCTCTGCCCCGCAGATCATCGATGAGGAGGTTCTGTGTGTTCACGGCGGCCTCAGTCCCGAGATCATCACCTTGGATCAAATCCGGACCATTGAACGGAACGGCGAGATACCGTACAAGGGCGCCTTCTGCGATCTGGTGTGGTCTGACCCCGAGGATATGGAGTACTGGGGCCAGAGTCCACGCGGCGCTGGCTGGCTGTTCGGCCACAACGTGACCAAGGACTTTATGGCGATCAATAATCTGGATTTGATCTGTCGCGCCCATCAGCTGGTCAATGAGGGCATTAAGTACATGTTCGAGGGCAAGCTGGTAACGGTATGGTCAGCGCCGAACTATTGCTATCGTTGCGGCAACGTGGCGGCGATCCTGAGCTTTGACACGGCGCAACAGCGACAGACAAAGATCTTTCTGGCAGTGCCGGATGCGGAGCGGGTGATACCCAAGCAGAACACGACGCCGTACTTCCTGTAAATGCGATGTGATACACCAGAGAGATCCCATTCGAACCGAACCAATCCGCCCACTTTTCAAGCTGGGGAGATTATAAATGTACGCTTTTTGGACCCAGCGCGGAGAGCAGCCTTCGAGCCTGAGCCCAACTGTCAACCTACACCGCCTTTTGTCGCCTTTAACTTTATTGAAACCTTAAAAACACACACAAAACCACTCTAGCACACACACCTGCAATATGCGCTCCTCTTTCTTATTTTTTGTATGCAAAAAACATATCTATTTCGTAAGATCCAAAAGTTTATACTATTGTTATTTGTTTTTCGGAAATAATAGATTCAAGTCTTGTTTTGTATAAGAATTTATACCAAGTATTGTATTTACTAATTATAAAAAAGATGTCGGAGCTGCAGCTACAAAGCATACACATATATATTTTGTATTCCAAAAACTATTTATTTCTGTGTGAAAAACAAAACATTAATTATACACATTTTGTACATTTTGTTTTAAATAAGAATAATAACCAAATTGTGTGATCCCGATCAAACTGAGATGAGATGCGATTAAAAAACATAAACAAAGATAAAAAGACTAAGAACTTGGTGTGTGTTTTTTAAGGCGGGTTTTTCTTTCTTTTCTTTTACTTTCTTTTTTTATTATTCTATTTAAAGAAGACTCTATGTTGGTGGTGATGACTTGTAAATTAATAATAAATTAACTAACATTTAATACAAATAAAAATGAAACTTCTAACACTTTAGCAAGAGTCTCCCTTTCATCCCTTTCACTTTCATGGCAATATTCTGCATATATGCTTCTGGATGTGGCCAGCACCCTCCTCAGTAGCGGAACTAAGAGTACAACGGCCACCAGCTGCCATTTCTGTTCGCCTGATCGATTAGGATTAAAAAAATACGGATTTAAGGGCCCAAATAGGCATACTTGGGGTCTTCTTGAGGGCATATTTTGGCCAAAAATCGAATGACAGCCAAATGCCATATATATTCCGATTCGCCATTAAAATCTTAATTATTTAGAACTTAAATATGGGAAAAACAAAGAAAAAATTTTTTTGTCGATTTTTGAAAAAATTATAAGGGGTTACATCATTAAAATTGTCAAAAATTGACAAAAAATTTATTTCTATTAATTCCTAAATTTGAAATGCAGATTCATTAGCCAAATAAAAACTAACATAGAACTGCTTTCCGAACTGAATTTAAGGCTGTTTTGGCTGAGTTATGAATATTTTTATATCTGATTTTTCCAAAATTTGGGATATACAAATAAAGACGTATTAAGTCTCTTAGCAGATCACTCACCTTGTTTTGGGTTAGTTACTTTTCTCTACTTTTCGGTTAAAATAAATCAAACAGCACTTTCTTACATAAATATTGTTTATATTGTTTCGTTTTTCGATGATGAATCATCCTTTAACACTTAAATACACAACACCCCCATCGTAATGATGATGCAACTACATATATGCATATATGATGTATATAGCGTGTGTTTCCGTCGTCTCATTATTCTAATATCCACTTTAATAAAAAAAAACAAGATATTTGTATAATTACAAGAACTTTCTATTATAAGGTAAAATAATTATATACGGGTTGGGGTTGTTATGGTTGTTTTATAGTTCATTTTCACAGTGTGTGGTTATCGGTATATGTACTTTGTGGCTCCTTCCACAACAACAACAAAAATTCAAGAGCAAAAAATACAAATAATCACGTCTCTAGAATTAGGTGTGTGTCTGTGTATAATAGTTGGGAGTCTCACAAAATAGGCAATTCTCAACAACAGCAACAATTTGTTCTAAAAAAATAATAAAAATGTACAAATCGATTTTTCGAATCATGCATTTATACAAAAAAAAGAAAGAGAAAACAAAAAAGTAGGGGGTATTAAGGGAAAACGTATCCAGATTGATGTCGTTGCAGTTCGAGATGTGGATTTCCTTCCCTTCTTCTTACGGCCCAACCACTTACGTTTTAAATCCATCTTTAGGATCAATCCTTACTGCGGAGATATATAGTTGTGCTCGAAGATGTCCAGCTCATTCTGTATGTAGTTGGCCTTGTTGCGCAGCAACTTGAGCTGCTTCTGATTGCCCTCGAGGACATTGAGCTGCGACTCCAGCGTCTTCAGCTCCTCGTTCATGTCCGTGGTGGCGGTGTCAACGGTGCGGCACAAACGGGCAAAGGTGCTCGACAGTTCCCTGCAAAAAGAATTGATTAATAATCATTAAACAAGAAGGATCTTAAGCACTCACTGCTGCACTTGATGACTGCAATTGGCCGAGGTCAGGTCGACGATCATCTTGAGCTTCTTGGTGGCATGCCGCACGTATTGGCCCTTGAAGGTCCGCTCCTTGGCAGAGTTCGTCCACGACAGGCGCTCATACAGATAGATACAGCCGTAGAGGGCACCAACTCCGACCAAGACACGCCAACCGATGGTTTTCAGCATCTGGAAGAAGTTTATTGTCATCCAATTACGATTCAATCTGCTTGGGCATTGGTGGGCACAAAACAGAACCGAGAGGGAGAGAGTTACTTACGATGCCGGCCACTACAAGGCCGCCGACGGTGCCCTGCGATCCGATGGAGGTCATGGCAAAGCGTGAGATCACCGATAGCTGTTCGGGCGTAATTCCAGCCACACTTGGCCCCGGTAACAGACACACAGGCGTTGTGGCTTCCACAGGGGTGCTAGCGGGCGTCACGACGCTGTGCTGCAAGGAGTATAGAGTAGAATAGGGTAGAGTAGAGTAGACAGTCTTCTTTAGCTTTCAACTCACCCCAATACTGCTCTGACGATTGACCAGCGCCGGCTGATTCTTCTTGCTGCGCTCGCGCACCTTGCCGGTGAAGCGCTGAATCATGGCAGCGATGCCCCAACTGAACTTGAACTCGAGGTCCTCCTGAAAGTCGGCGCACAGATTCTGACAGTTGAGCGAGTAGAGCATCTCGAAGGGCTGTGTCCGCACCACCATCTTGGTGCTGGTGGCCAGCAGCTGTTCGTTAGGCACCAGCGCGTGCATCCGATCGGTCATCTCCGTTTGAGCCGATTCCACGTTCATGGCCAGAGCCATGGAGAGGCGGGCCCGCAAATTGCTGCCCAGACCGCTCTCCACATGGGCATTCAATTCCTTCTTGTAGATGTTGAGCACAAGTCGTTCCGGATGGAAGGGCATATTGAACTCATCGATGAGGACACCCAGTCGCCAGATCTCCTCATTGAGGGCCTTCGACACCTTCTCCTCCACCTCCTCTACCATATTGTGAATCTTCATTTTCATTTCGCGCGTGACCTGCATCATCTGGGTCTCCGTGCCCTGGATGCGCTCCGTGAGCATGTTCTTCTGGTCCTGCTTCAGATTCCGGAATATGGTTATCCGTTCGTAAATATTATCCAACATGGAGCGCATATCCCCGGAGACGCTCTTGCCGCGCGAACTGTGCTGCTGGAACTTGGTCTTGACGGCACTCTGCGAGATGCACTCCTCGAACTTGCGCTCAAAGTCCTGGAACTCAAAGTAGCGCATCTGGAAGCCCTCGGCAATGGCGCCCATATGCGGCGGATTGCCCTTGGCCTCCTCAATTCGAGCCTGCAGCGTTTCGCGGGCGGAGACGAAGAAAACACGTTCGGTCGCCTCCTTTTCGTTGGTCACCTTCAGCTCCTTGGTGAGAAAATCGATGCAGCGCTCGGTGTGCTGCGATTTAACCTAACGATGGATGATGAAATAAAGCATAAACTTAGTGGGTAAAGATAACAACAGATAGATCAATCCATCGACAGAAGCCGAAGTCAAGATTAGAGAATCAAAAGCGGTGTGGGTTTCGGTTCGGGACTCTCTTTCGCTCTCTGAGGGGAAGCAAGCAAGCAAGGACGGATCATTACTGGGACTAGCTCATCATTGATTACCTTAGCCAGTTCCTGGCGTTGATAGTTGGTTGGTTTGTTGGTTGGTAAACGAAAATAAAAGACACACGCATCAACAACAAGAGAGAGACAACAACGGGCATACATTAAGAGGATATCAAGAAGGATGTTCAGACCCAGGAATGCGGCCTTTAAAAGAGGCTACTAAAGGAACCCCCACAAAATAAGACCTTACCGACTCCTGGCACTCGGGCTCATTGGCCGACGCATCCCAGCGATTGTTCAATATGAATATATTCGGCTTGCTCAGTTTCTGGGAGACGGTGTGAAAGAATTGCTTCTCCGCCCGTGTCATTGTCGATTCCGCATTCAGCACCAGGACAAAGACATCAGCGTTCAGGCAATGATTATCAATCCAATCGTCCAAATTGGCCGACACATCCACGCCAGGCGAGTCCACAAAGACGACATCATCCCGCAGCAGGCTGCAGCGTTCCCGGGGCCAAAAGATTCGTACCAAACTGCTCTCGCATAGCTTCTCCTGGCACAGAGCATTCGCCAATTGTTTGATATTCTGTCGAAACAGGTAAAACATTAAATGGAAGGCTGATAAACTGAACTCTTAGATTAGATAGTTACCACCACATTGAGCTTCTCGTCGGATCCCTCCTTCATGAGATAGGCCTCGCCGCCGTTGCTGCCCTCCACCTGGCAAAAGCAATTGGTTGTGTGGCCAATACCGCTGGGCAGGATTTTCTCACGCAGCATGGCATTGATCACCGAACTCTTGCCGTTGGAGGTGCGTCCAAAGAAGGCCACCTTCATGTGATCCCGCTGAAGGACTTCACGTATAGCAGCCACCTTGAACACGTAGCTCTCGAACAGTTCCCGCTCCGCCTTGTCAACGATCTCCGCCTCCGCATGCAAGGCTGAGAAATAAATAAAAATTATGTTAGGAGAGGAATTTCATAAGAATTCCTAACTCACCATTGATAAAAGTGGTCGTCTCCAGGACGTACTCCTCGATCTCTCCATAGATATCGTTGATCTTCTTCTTGGCCCGCACAAAGATCTGGAGCGGTGATTTGTCGTTGGTTTGGTAAAGCCGCGTTTCCGGCAGATAGTTCACAGCCGCCGTCGTTGAGCCCGATGGCAGCGATGTGTCCATGGTCGAGGCGTGGCGGTCATCATCATCGGCGGCGGGGCCCGTTTGCCCGGTGACCAGCGAGATGGTGCGGTTCAAGTATGCCGCCATTTCGATGTCCAAATTCGGGGATTCGTATGCAAGTTGCGGATTTAGGGGAAGAAGAGAATTGCGATACAAAACAAAAGGTATGCAGCCAACGGACACAACTTCGCCGGGGCTTCTCAAGCGCCCGCTCCCGCTCCCGCTCCTGGAACTCCAAGGAACGCCGCAAGGCACCTCCACGCCCGGAGAAACTCAAAAGGCTGACCGCGCAGAACTCAAAATGGATGAAATATACTCTGTGGGGCGTGCGTGCTCCTGCTTCTTTTTCTGTGTGCTCGGATTACTATTATTTCTTGTTTTTAGTTTTTCGTTTTTTTTGGGGGGGCTTGCTCAAAAATCAACGTCACAAAACTGAAATGAAAATGAAACGGAATAAAAAATTAAACCAAAGGCAAAAACGGAAATATGGGAAAGTGGAAAGGAAAATGGAATGATGGAATAATATGCATGTATATGAAAGTGTTTATGACGAAAAGGAAAATACCGCAGCGCAAATTGCTTACACACACAAGCATGCGAACAAATTGCGCTGCAACAAATACAAATGCTAAAACAGGCGAAAATAATCTAACCAGAGATTTTATTTGTTTTTCTTTTGGCATTTGTGTGCGTAATTTTGTCGAATTGATAAAGTTTACACTCTCGCTCCCTCTCCCTCTCTCGCGCCCTTAATCAACTAACCTGATTGTTACTGCTCTCGCTCATCGCGCGTATTGTTTTATTTAGCTAAATTTGATATTTATATTTTCGAGCGCTGCCTGCGTGTTTCGTTTATTTTTTTTTTTTTTTTTTTTTACTTCNTTTTTTTTTTTTTTTTTGGTTACTTCGTAGCTCGCCCGGCTCAGATGCAGATGCGTGGATAGCAGCGTTGCTTGACCTTCGAATGCACGTACATTGCCACAGGTCACAGGCCGATGGAGTCCAGTTGCAGGGGGGCGCTAAAAAAGCTTTTATTGCGGCAAATTTATAATAAAATTTAGTTATTTTGGTTGCACATGATGTAACATGCAGTGTGACCGAATAGTGTTGCGGCCAAAATGATCGAAAAGCTTGGGCCACACAACTAATGGCCACACTGCAAAAACATTATTGGTACTATCGGTACTATCGGTATTATTGATGTTTGAAAAAGGCATCACATTTTTTGTTCTTTGCTTTAACTCTCTTATGCGGCTGTCAGAAAAGCATCCTTTTATTCTAGTCTGCATTCAAATGGCATCTTTACAATTCACCATCAACCACACAACACATCCATTTAAAACACTATTATTAAGGGAAGTATATTTCAGTATATATAGTATATTTTTCAAAGTTCCTTGGTATAATTCAGCAATGAATCAGGCCACACTATGCAGCATTCAAATAACATTTAATATTTTCTTTAAATAATACTTAATATAGTAAACGATCATACTGCCAAAAGACTTTTTCATTTAATGAAACTCGGAAGGCTTAGAATTCTTTTTCACAACAGGGAACTCTTTTTGATCATATTCGGACACACGCTGGAGAAAGGCCCTACAAATGTTCCCTCCAACACCTTTCTCTCGTTTTCTCCGTGAAAAAGAACACACTCAGGTACAGGTACGCACTCGATTCAAGTTTGCTAAGAGGTTTATTGTGTTCTTTGCTTTTCCGAATACACTTGCACGGCAATGAATGATGAACGAACGCTTATGCAGCCCCAGCCTCGGAACTGGGGCAATAACTACTCTATGTTTTTATATATTATTTATTGTTCTGTTTTTTTATTTAGTTTTTTTAGATGTTTTTGTTGGTTTCTTTACATTTGTTTTTGTATTGTATTTCTCGTTTTTGTATCTTTTGTTTGCATAATAAATTATAGTTAAATTAAACGTAAAATGTTATCAAGTTAGTAATTTTTATAGGGTTTTCAGGCGGGGGTGGTGCTGGTGGGTTTGACAGGGGCTAGGGGTTAGGTCGGTTGGTTAGTCGGTCAGCAGAGATGGAAACGTAATAAACTAAATAAAGAGAGGGAGTGAGTGCTTGGGGGGGTGGTGGGGCTTTGGGAAGTGGGAAGCGAAAGGGAGGGGGGAAATGCTGAACGTAAACAATAGGCGCAAACATTTGTTCTCTCTCTGCCTGTGTCCCCCTTTAATATATATATAGCCAATCGTATATATAGCTTATACAATTAATTAAGTGGTTTCTGGCTTGTTTTCGTACATTATTTTACTACTAAAAATAAGTTTTTGCCTTATTTCCAACTTATTGTTTTGCTGTTGCAGTTTTCTTCTGGTTTTTCCTATTGGTTCGTATTTGGTTGCTGTTCTCCTCAAACTACATATCCAACTCTCAATATCAGCGTCGTCATACAATATCTCTCTCTTCCTCGTCCCTCGTCTATTACAATCTACTGCTCCTTGCATCCTTTGTCCTTCGTCCTCCATCATACGCTGGCCAATAAATGGGGTTGAACTCCAGCTATCGTACCGCCTTCAATTTTCGCCCCCGCCAGCCAATGCGCCGTAGTCGCTTTACTTCTGGACCATCTTGACCAGCAGATCGGTGGAGAACGACTTGGGGCGCTCGATGGGCAGGCCCAGGGCACGATCCCACACCAGGGAGGCCAGCACGCCGAGGGCACGGGACACACCGAATAGCACCGTGTAGTAGTTCATCTCCTTCATGCCATAGTATTGCAGCAGGACACCAGAATGGGCATCTACATTGGGCCAGGGGTTCTTCACCTTGCCGGTCTCGGTTAGGATTGGGGGCACCACCTTGTAGATCTTCGACACCAGCTGGAACAGCTCATCGTCGGGCAGATGCTTCAGGGCGAACTCGCGCTGGCAGGTGTAGCGAGGATCGGTCTTGCGGAGCACGGCATGACCATAGCCGGGCACAACCTGTGAGAAAAATATGGAAAATAGATTCAAATTTGTATAATCAAAAGAATCGGTAGAGAAAACCTCACCTGTCCGGACTTGAGGGTCTTCCAGATGTACTCCTTGAGCTGCTCCTCCGACGGGTTGTTGCCGGCCTCCTTCTGCAGCTTGCGCAGCCACACGAGCACCTCCTGGTTGGCCAGACCGTGCAGGGGACCAGCCAGACCGTTCATGCCGGCGGCGAAGGACAGGTAGGGATCGCTGAGGGCGGAGCCCACCAGATGAACGGTGTGAGCGGAGACATTGCCACCCTCGTGATCGCTGTGGATGGTCAGGTAGAGACGCATCAGTTCGGTGAACTGGGCGTTGTCGTAGCCGAGCATCTTCACAAAGTTGGCGGACCAATCCAGGCTGGAGTCGATCGAGCGGGAGCCCTTGCCGCCGCGATAGGTGTTGCAGTAGATGGTGGCCGCCACAACGGGCAGCTTGGCAATGAGATCCATGCTGTCCTCGTATACGTATTCCCAGTACTTGCTCTTGTGAACGCCATCGGAGTAGGCCTTGGCGAACTTGCTGTCGTGGTTCAGCGCGGTGACGGCGGCGGCAAACTGCGACATGGGATGCAGGGTGGTCGGCATGTTGTTCAGCATGGTGACCACATGCTGGGGCAGAGCGGCGCGCTCCGCCCACTCCCGGGAGAGCTGTTGAACCTGAGATTTGGTGGGCACCTCACCGGTCAGCAGCAGCCAGAAGAGACCCTCGGGCAGGGGCTCAGTGCCGCCATCCGCAGCCGGCAGCACTTTCTGGCACTCGGGGATGGAGAGGCCGCGGAAACGGATACCCTCATCGGCGTCCAGCACGGAGGTTTCCGTCACCAGGGCCCTGATGCCGCGCATACCGCCATACATCATATCGATGGTGGTCTCACCCATCTTGGTGGCGCCATGCTGCTTGCGGAAGTTCTTCACGCGCTCCTGCTCCTGAGGCACCTTAGCGGTCAGCACATCGCGCAGGCTGCGGCCATCGGCGGCGATCGTGCGGACATAGGCTCCCACATTTGGCAGTTTCTGGAAGAGATCAAGCACAAGGAATTAATTTTAATTGAGTTGAGTCAGCGAACGGAAGGGAGTCCCCTCTAAAAGGGGATTCTTTCAAAAGAATAAGCGAAACTTAAAAAGTGCGAACCTGTTTTGATAAGAGATTTATTTTTAGCTCGGCTTTAAGAATTTCTTAGGTATTTAATAGGGCTATTGATGATGATTGCCATATTTAATATATAACAAATAAAGCAAGATCTTGTGACAATCATGAGAGTAGAAAATGAACAATCCTCAAACAAAGAAGCTATAAAGATGGGAAGTAAAAAGAAATAAGCCATAGCTTGTACTAACATAGTATAATAACATAGATTATCCTCTAAATCCATGAATTTTACTATGAAATCTTCTCTTTACAACTTTGAAATCAGCATAGAACGTCAAAAATGACAGCTGACATAAGCAATACCGCTAATTCGCTAATATCTGACAGCTGACAGCTAACAAGCACTTCCGATCAATGTTATCGATTGCCATCAGCTGTTTCGCCGCCTGCCATTGAACGGCACTTCCAAGTACAAGGCAAGCTCACATATGCAAACATCACACGTATGTGTTTTCCCCGTTATGCCAACACATCCCCACATATGACTCAGGAACAGTGGATGCGTCAACGAACTAGTTCCCCGGGGGTTCACAGCCCCTTGATTCAATTCCATTTAATTGCCAAACAGCCGCCAGGAGGTTCACTGAACCGCCCTCGACACCTGAGTCAATCCTGAAGTTATTTATGATTTTTTGTTTAAATAAGCTTCAGTGAAATTCAGTACAGATTTCGAGTGCACCAATGGGGATTTTTCGAGATTAAAACAAAAAGATTAAGGCCTTAAAAAACTTTTTTGAATATAATAAAAAATAAAAACAAATCAATTCCAGGGTATATAAGTATTAGTCTATATAAGCTTCGCTATCACAAAGCGCCCCTGACTGATCTTTGCCACGCGTTGGCATTGTGTCAAGCGAAACGAAACAAAACGATATGGAAATGGAATTCCGAGCTCGCGATTCCAATTCCCATTCAAATTCCGCTTGCCGGGCAGGCGCAAAGTGCAATTTTATTTTTGATTGACAGCCAGAGCCCGAAGCCGACCCCCCCAAAGCCCCCATTTGGTGCGATTTTCTTTTATTTTTTTGTTCTGGTTTCTGTTTTCTGTTTTCTGGTTGCTCGGCCAGTGGGTCAACAAATTCAATTAACCATGTGAACTTGTGGCGCCTGCAAATTGAATTGCATGATTTGCGCAATGATTTGTGACACACAAACCGGTTTTGCGGGCCCATCAAGCACCGAAATTCATTGATAAAACGTTTTGGCCCGATCATCGTGCATATTTATTACCGATAATGGCCGAGCAAGGAGCCAAGAACGGGTTGACAAGGAGGGGCGGCGGTGTAGATGGCCGGTTGGCAACCGCAAATGCCGCTTTTCGTTACCACAAGTGCCTGCACTCACAAAAAATTAACCAATTAATTCAAGTGTAAATATTAATAATAATAATTTAAGCAAAAGTATAAAAAATTCTTTGGTTTTGTTAAAAATATCTGCCTCTCCAACTGTCCGAATTCAAACTTATAAAATCACCAGGCTTTCCCAAGACTTTAGACTTTTGTTTTTAAGCTCCGAGCTAAACTTTTGATGACCCACCCTGTTCTAATGCTTTTATTTAAAAGAAATATAACAAATTAAGCCACTTACAAGACATGAATTCCCTAAAATATAAACCTAAATTATCAATTCAAATTTAGTAAATAAAAATCAAAAAAATCTTTATAAATATTAGGTAACTATGACTCTATATTATTGAATAGATTTTTTTCAGAGTGTTGCTTGACTGAAATTGGAAACCTAAGCCAACCGGCAAAGCGTCGTTTTGCTACTCGGCGCTATAAAAAATATAAATAGCGTGGTGGATATATATCCACCAGCTGCTAATTGAGATGTCAAGACTGCGGTTTGGCGGAGAAAGGCTTGCATAACACACAACACTTGGCCACGCACAACTGTGGCTAGACTTATCGCTCTTATCGCGATATGCTCCGAATACTGGCTATATGTTTGATGGCCTTTCGGCGGCAACTCAAGTTCAGTCTTCCTGGCTCCGAATACACTTGTATTAAATCCAAAAGCTGGCTCATTATCATTATCTGGCGGTGGGGCGGGCGTGCGTTCATCTGCTGATAAGACCCCGACGACGACGGCGGCGACTATGGCGAGTATAACCCAAGGTCTCACGCGCCAGCAATTATAGCATGTCTAACTAGTCTGGCTGGGAATTGTCATCAAGGAAGCGCCGCTGGATTGGAGTCGCGTGTGTGCCGGCCACGCCAGACGACTTCCTTTCAAGCGATCCCCATCCATAGCATCCATAGCATCCATAGCATCTGATCTGATCAGATTATGCAATCGCTGCGAGAGAACCATTAGCGGCAGCTTAGCTCTCTGCGAACCTTGGAGCGGGAAAGCCTCACGCCACGGGCACAGCAGAGTTGTCATCGAGGTGAGCCGTCGGTGACCCCGTCAATGGATGTAGATGTGGATGTCGATATGGAGATGGAATCGAATGTTCTCACCCTCGGACTACAGTAGTCTTTGGCTAAGAAGGAACATCCCAAGAACATGCTTGGAATTTTATTATATCTATATCTATATCTTTATAAAGATATCTATTTAAAGCGTTATAAAATTCATCTTTGAAATTAATTTAGAATTGTCATTAATTACCATATATTCAAAGATTTGAGTTCGTTATAATTCCCAACCTTAAATTTGGTATGAAAATATATTGTAATTTCTACAATTAATGAATAATATACTGAATAATATGCTTGCAATTTAATTATATCTACCATTTAAATATTATAAAAGTCATCTATAAAATCAATTTAGAATTCGAATTATTTACGATATATTCAAAGATTTTAGTTCTTTATAATTTCCAACCTTAAATTTGGTATAAATATATATTGTAATTTCTACAATTGTTGAATAATATAATGAATAATATGCTTGGAATTTAATTATATCTAACATTTAAATGTCTATTTAAAACTCTATAGAAGTCATCTATGAAATCAATTTAGAGTTGGCATTATTTACCATATATTCAAAGATTTGAGTTCTTTATAATTCCCAACCTTAAATTTGGCATAAATATATATTGTATTTCTACAATTGTTGAATAATATAATGAATAATATGCTTGGAATTTAACTATATCTACCATTTAAATATTATAAAAGTCATCTATGAAATCAATGTAGAATAAGAATTATTTACCATATATTCTTGAGTTCTTTATAATTCCCAACCTTAAAGTTGGTACTAATATAAATTGTAATTTCTACAATTGATGAATAATATAATGAATAATATCATACTAATCAATGTAGTTTAATTGCAGCATTCCGTTTCTGTTAGCATTTGGAATGATCATCACGAAAAGTGTTTTCGCTCTAATGATATATATATAGATATAGAAGGGGCTGTTGTTGAGCGGGCAGAACCTTGGATTGTTCTCCTTGCCTAGCGTGACGTTTTCAATTTGGCTTTGGCTCTGCTGATGATGATTTCAGCTATTAGAGAACGCTCGAAAGCAGTCAGTCAGCTCGTCAGTTCTCAAATAATGGCAGTCGTCCCCGTCAACTCTGTCCGAGTTAATCGTCTTAATTAAGTTTAGTGTTTATTGTTTAGTGCCCGGTATCCGCAATTCCCTGTAATGCCTACTTATTGTGTCTCTCGCCGAATGTAAACACATCATACACAATCGTATCGCATTGAAAGTACCTCGAGACGTAGTCCGGTGCACTCAACTTGAGTCGAGACTCGGCTCGTATTGAATCGCATCGGAATCGGATTTGTTGCCGGGTGCGATTTGAGTCTCTTGTAACTTTTACGACTCTGACTAAGCCAAAGATCACAATAGTAATTCCAGCTTTTGCGCGGAATCACAATGAGTGGAAAATGGGATTCAAATTTCTTAAAAGTATCTCATGTTCATATTCCAAGAAATGGAACCTAAATAGAGTGGTTGTTTTTACCAAGAATAGAGTGAAATTCCCTATAATTGAATCTCCACCTTCGTCTGACTTATAGAGCCTCATAATCAGATTAATCCGGCATTGAAATACAACCAATACATAGGTGTTATGACATTGATAATGTCACATGCAATATATCGATTGTATAACATCAGGTACACAAAGATCTCTTATCTTCTGGTTAGCAGATGTTACTAATTTTCGCTAATGTTTCGCCACGCACATCACTCTCCCAGCTACAGATACAGATACAATTTGTATCTTTTAAGTTGGCTTTCTGCTATCTTTTGTGACAATTTTTGCCAGTTTTGCCAGAGGCGTACGCTCACTGCGCATTGCGAAATTACCTGCCTAAATATAAACCACAAATATTTTTTTCTGGCCGTGTTTATCAAACAAACGAAGGGGGGAAAAGGGGGAAAAAGGGGTAAGAGCTGATTGAGTTAACACCTTTTTTCGCAGCGGGGGGCTTTGCGTGTCCCCGGCTGGGCTATCAGCGATATGGCGACGCCGTCTACCGATCATGTGCCCAGCAGCAAATTTGTCACGCTTATCAGCACAGATAGACGGGGCTATAGCTATGTACAAACAAATATAATATTTATATTTATATATAATACATAGTTGTGGCGAAAGAACAAGGCACGAGCAAATAATTATCGGAAATTGGACGCAATTTTTATATTTCATCGCTGATTTGGGCCACAATCTAAAAAAAGGATTGGAGCAAGTAATATTTCCTAATTAAAAGGGAATTTTTTAGAGGCTTTCAATGAATTTATATTTATTTACAATTTTTACTGGGATAAGTATTTGGTAATTTATTCAGTCTTAATTTATATAAGTATTTTGTAATTTATTCAGGCTTAATTTATATAATTCTGAATAAGTATTTGGCAATTTATTAAGTTCTAATTTGTATAAAATATATGTTAAAATCAGTTAAAATTGTTTAAAAAATACCCAAATATTTTAAGTAATGATTAATTAACATTTTAAAGAAGATTAAGCATCAAGTTGTATAAGTATGATTAGTATATAATATAATATATTATATAACAACCTAAGATATAGTTGTAAAACGTTCTAAAAAGTATCTACTGTATTTATCACTCAATGTTATTGTTTATCGTAACACAGACGGATAATAAATTACATAGTTTTATGTACGAATGCGAAATGCGTATTAATTTTATTTACAGCCCATATTAATAGAATTATGACGGTCTTTTCTGTATATATTTGGGATTATTATCCGCTCACATGATCTCACTAACTTCATCAAAACCCCCATCGATGCAATGATTTCAGGCATTTTTTCTTTATCTCGGAAACCCAAAAATTCCATGACGCAGTTCGTTGGCCTCCCCCTTATCTATACTATTATATTAGAGAACATAACACGGTAAGAGGTTCTGGCAAGGAAATGGTAATCCCGCGCTGCCAACAGGTGGAAATCGTGTCCACTTGAGCTTTGCTCAGGCCGCCAATAAAATCCCGATTTAGATTTCGATTCGATTCCTCTAATCAAAAAAAAAAATTTAAAATACAGCCCTGCGGCCGTTAAATTTAATATGTGGTGTTAGCACGTATAAATTATGCACTTGCTGCTGCTCTTCTTATGCAATCGCTGATCATCAGCTGTTAACGTTAGTTTTATTTTGCACACCCTCTCTTCCACTCTCTTGCCCTAGCTCGCTCTCTCTCCGGTCAGTGGTGGCCACTCTCTTTATTTGGCTTTTTGTTGCTGCCGCAATGGCAGAAAGGGCCGTGGCGTTACGTAAGCGTCGTCACGAATTGTGACGTATTAGCAGGGGGGTGATAAAACATTTCGCGTGTGTGCCATTTCGTCAAACTACGTCAAAGGCAAGGAAAAACATAAGAACAAAGAAAACAAAAAATAAAAACGTTTTCTATTTGAATCAAATATTTACCAAAAAAAAATACAATGTTTGTTTTTACTAATTGGTTGTGCTCTCTTTCTGCTGCTTTTGAATATAAAACTTAAGAAAAAGGCTAGAAGCTGGTTAAGTGAAGGCAACAAACAAATTATGCTAAATGCCAAATCTCGCTTGTAGTTTAACATTTACAGCAATTATTTATAGGTAAAAAAAATACACACCAATTTACATAAATAAAACGTCGACGTCAACGCTCTTTTTCGGCTTTGGCAATCCGCCAAAACGTTAACAAAGAACAAAAATTGGGAGTGTATGCATAACATTTGGCGTGTGCAGAGGATATACAAAAAAAAAAAATACAATCAATCAACAAAAAAATATTAATAAATAAATAAAATGAAATGATTTCAATAACAATTCTCATAACTATTAAAATAAAAATAGGTTCGTTAAAATTATACACTAAAGAAAGGTCCTTTTTCTAACGCAATTTTAATAATGGGAATTTTCTAGCACTGTAATTATTACTCAACAAAGGCCGGATGAGAAACAGCGCCAAAGAGGCTCTCTCGCACGCTTTTACTCTCTCTCTCTGAATCTGTAACTCTCTCTCGCTCCAAAAAAGGAGGCTCGTCCTGCAGGCCCTTTTTGGGCGTGTATGTATTATTGGGGGCAGCGAATCTGTGTGGGTATTGATTTTTCAATTTTCCTTTCTCTTCTTATATTTTCCACTTATGCAATCCGCAAAACACCGCCCCAAAAACGAAACACACACATACATATGTATGCAAATATGCACCGCCGGTCGGTTGTGGGTGGTGAGTTGGAGTACGTCTTTTCCTTTTGCTTTGAGGTCATTCGGCGGACACTTCTTTGCTTGAGAGAGCGTAGTATTTTCCTTTTTTTGGCAACAAGAACACGTGACACGCGTGGGAAACGGTACCCAAGAGAGTAAAAATAGAGAGAGAGGGAGAGAGAGAGAGAGAGTCAGAGACTGGAGAGGGCGAGCTAGGAGAGTGGCTACCTGGGTGAGAGAGGGCCAATGCCGTGGCATTTGTTGTTGTTTTTGGCTGTGTAATCTTACAAGAATAAGGCTGAGAACTTAGGTTCTGGTAAGCCGGACTTGTGGAAATTTACCAAAAACGAGCCAAGAAACCAAATGCGAGGCGGATGAGTTCGTTAAACCCTACCGAAGCAAAAAAAAGTTTTATTTTTATACAATATATTCCGCGCAGCGCGAGGAATTCGCCGTTGCCAAAATAGCCAGGCGAATTTCGTTTCATTTAGCTTTTAGTGATTATGTAATGTATTAGATAGAACATACTCATACACTCGCACACTTATCAGCGGCCAAAAACAACAACAGAAACAATAAAAAAGCGAATAAAGTTTCTTAATCGCAAGCACATGGCTGAAATTCTTTTTTTTTTGTTGCGTGACGTGTAGAGTTCGCAGAGTTGTGCGTGTGTCTGTGTATGAGAGCGGCTTGAAACGGGTGTAGGATAAGGAAGCTAAAGTAGACACAAGAAGAAGATGGTAATAACAAAAGCGACGACACACTTCACAGTTATTGAAAACTGGGACGCGAAGAGAGGATAATAATAATAATGGCAAGTGGGATGTGGAAGTGTGGCGAAAACCCCGAAGGGAACCCGGAAAAATGAATAACGGAATAACGACTCACCTGTGCCTCGGCCAATTTGCGTGCGGAAATGCGATAGATCGACATGGTAATACGATTACGTACGAATGCGGCTCTTTAGGAGGAGAAAGAAAGAAGCGCTAACACTTTCGCCTGGCAGAAAAACCTCTCGCACTGACACACACACACAGAAAAAAATTGACTTTCCCCCAGTGAAGAGTCGACTTGATTTTAGGAAGTGTTCTTTGGCTGAGCGAAAAGATTTCTTTCTCTTCTAGCAGCTGCGCGGCAACTGAATGGCCCGCCAAGCGTGCGGTTGTCGCGCCGCGCGCGAGAACGAACACCCGCAAAACGAACAAACGCCCCGGTATTTTGGCTCTTCCCGCGCAGGTCCACACGCGCAGCGCCTGCCTCAGCTGAGACGAGTGGGCAGCGCCCGCCCACGCTCATGCGCGAAGGCGCCTAATTTGAATCAACTCACGTTTTTTTGGTCTTGTATGCTTTTTGGCATTTTCTCCAAAGTTTGCGGTGGCGCGGATGCCTGTTCCGGGTTGGCGGCGTCCTTCTTGGGAAGCAGGCGTTGTAGAGCAAAGCCCTTTGCATCCCAGATGGATTTCTTGGCAAAGGACCGACGCTGACGCTGAACCACCAGGTGCTGCATCCAGTTGCCCGGCCAGCAGGCGCCCACACACCGTTGCGGGAACATGTCGTCTTTCTTTTTGTCAAAAATAAAGCTAATTAAATTTTCGTGCAAGTATGTGTGTGTGAGGGAACACTATTGATGTCAAAGGGTCAAAAATTCTGAAGTTATTTGCATCGATTATGTATGTACGTCAAATTAGCGTAGCATTATCGTAGCGTTATCGGAACGGACCGATATGGAACACGGAGGGTTTTTTTATATTTTTAATTTATTTCGTTAATAAGGAACTAAATCGAGCAAAATAAAGTAACTACGTGTTAGGAATTGAATTTACTAATGTTTTATTTTGAATTTGGGAAAATTGGCTTACATATCCATTTGAAAAATCGATCCCACAGTTTTTGAAAATCTGCCATTATAGAAGGCGTGAGTTCCGGAGCTGGAACCAGTTATGAACCATATAATATATCAATTAAGTTGTTTCTATATGTATGCCATTTATTTAAACATCCTGTTCAATCATATTAATAATTCAATCATATAAAGAGATTATTTATATGTTCACACCTAAAATTTTGATAGTTTCATATACACCTATTTTCAAGCAATACTTAATATTTACCACCTAGCCTTGAGTGTACCGTGCGTTGTGCTAGCAATTGCGCCTGACCTACGCCAATATAACGCGTGTGACGTCACAAAGTCTGTGAACATTTTTCTTTGCTAGTACATATAGAGCAATAAATGATAAAGTGGGGATTTCTCTTGAACTGCTAAACGGATTTTGATGAAACATACATCAAAATGCTAAGAATTTCGATTTCATTTACATGCTTATTTTATATATTTGCTTTAAATGGAGCATGCTTAATTTGTAAACTTTTTGAAAATGTTAACTGGAATTTATATTATAACGGAAGATTAATTGGCGCTAATATCTATATGGAACCAGTATTTATTAATCAGCTTAGAAATGAGAAATACTTCAATTTCTTAAATCGTGGCCAAACTATCTTTTTTACTTTAATATACTCGATTTAGTTGCTACGAAATAAATTTTAAATAAAAAACCCCCACCGTGTTTAATTTCCCACCGATCCCATTATCAGTATTAGTATTTTCTTAAGTTCTCCAGTATTTTAGTATGCCGTTCTAGTAGCGGTATATTTTAGTACATCTTAGGGTTCTGGCGTGTGGCAACACTGTCGAGTGTTATGCAAAACTAACATTTTGACAGGCGACAATTTCCCATATTTTTTCTTTTCTCGTCGAATTCATTTGCCTGCGTAAGTTTTATTTAGTCTGGGAAAGACAAGTTAACTAATTGTTTCCCCTTTGCAGGTAAGAGTGCGTCAACATGGCGACGGCCGTGCCGCATGTTACCCCGAAGCAGGATCTGCCACCGCCGGGCGGCTACAAGAAGATCCCCTTTGCCCGTGTGCCTCCCAAGAGCTACTTTACAGGTGAGAGAGTACTTACCTTAGGCCAGACCGAGAGCCGTATCTGATGCTCCTCCCTCTTTGCAGGCTTCACCATGATCGGCACGTACGTGGCCGTCACCGCCGTGGGACTGGGCATCTACTACCTGACCGCCAAGAAGGTGAAGCGCGACGAGATCGAGATGCGCTCGGCTCAGAATGTCATCTTTCCCATCTTGATAGCGGAACGCGATCGGGAATTCCTGCGCCAGCTGCGTCGCAATCGAGACGAGGAGGCCGAGCTGATGAAGAACGTTCCCGGCTGGGAAGTTGGCACCTGGTACGGCGAGCCAGTGTTCAAGACCCTGCCAGAGGATACCCTGGTCACGCCCATCTTTAAGGAGTTTTATGCCCACTCGGACTGGAAGTCCTATGCCAAGCGGGCTCACATTAAGCTCTGGTCGTAATCCGCCTCCCCGGATGCTGCTTAGTTAATGCTTAACTCTATTCAATCAACTATTGTGAAAGCCCCCTATTTTTTTTGTTTGTAGACTCGCCTAAGCGCCACTCATTAGACTCAATTACAGTTGTCAGGATTGCTGTTGAAATGGGAACCAAGAACTGTGTCTTCTGTATTGTTGTGTTTGGTGTGTGGTGGTGGAGATGAGGAGGAGGAGGTGGACCAAAGAAGGGGTTGCCAGATGGCAAGGCATTGGCAGTGCTCAAAAATGGCCAAAATATAAGAGCAGTTGTGGGGGATTCCCACTTAATAGGAGAACAGGGCCTTGATAAAGGTAGAGATGCTTAAAAATCATTCATTTTAATGATATTGAAAGAGCGTTATAAGAATTAGCTCAATTGCAAAAAAGAGAAGATTTTTCTGTTCAGAATAGAATAGAATAGTTCCTCAGCCGTATAGTTCTTATAAACTTGTTATGGAAAGAGCATAAACATAAATCTTTAACTGAAAACAAACACAAGGGTGTCAGGACAAGAAGAAAGCAAAGCAAAGGGAGTTCCTTGCAAAACAAGAACTCCTTGGAAAAAATCCATATGAACCACAGAGAGTCCAAGAATAATCAAAACTCTTTGTTGATTTTATCTCCTATTTTTTTTTTTTTGTTTTGTGTTTTTATTGAATTTCAACATCAATTTGTCGCGCAATGAATTGTTTTGCCAGCATTTCGTTTTGGGATTTGTGGGGTTAATTACACAATTAGCGGCGCTTTATAGTTAATTAGACGTAATTTAAAAGTAAGTAATTATACATTCTATACATTCCATAGATCCATTAACTGCACTCTGCTGGCCACAATCTGAACAAAACTGAACAATATATTTATAGTTAGGTAATATATATATATATTTAGGTAAAAAAAAAGAAACGCGTGTCCTCCTTTGGAATTTGTTTGTTGCAGGGAAAGGTGGCAGGGAGAGAGGCCCCAAAAACAGTTGCAGATCCTCCAAATGGTTGGGCCAGCAGCTGCTCTTCCTCCTCGCTTCCTCCCTCCTCGTTTAAGATAGTGTTATAAGTTGTTACAGTTTAAGTGGTCCTTACTGCTCGCTCGCTCCAGCTGCTCTATTCCGCCAGATACCGCTCATAATCATAATCATAATCGTGGTGTAGGTGCTCCTCCTCATCCGCCACCATCACCTCCTCCTCCTCATCTTCCTCCTTCGGTTCCTTCTTCTCCTCCTCCTTGATAACAACGTAATGGACTGGTGAGGGCGACTGCTGCTGCCGTTGCTGCTGCCCCCGCAGCCAGTGACCATCACGCTGCTGCGGCCGCCTCTACTTCATATCACGACGACGCTTGATACTTCCATCGCAGGTGGGCAGATGACGCTGCAGGAAGCCTTCGAAGACAAACTTGCGGCCGCAACGATCGCAGCTAAACTCACGCTTCTCATCGACCTGCTGCTTGTGCTGGCGCAGGGCCTCCGCATTGGAGTACTTGTCGCGACAGGCGTCACAGGCATAGCGACGCTTCACCTGGCCAACGTCAAAGACGACCGTGAAGTTCTGTGTACAGAAGGAGCAGTTGAACTCCTTCACCACCACCTTCTTGCCGCCATGCTGGGCGGCCAGCGCAACGGCCTCGGCCTCCAGCTTGTCCTGGTGCTTGTGCGAATCCATGTGCGCCAGATATTTGCTCTCCTCAACAAATTTGCGATAGCAGCGGGTGCAGCGGAAGGGTTGTTCGCCAGTATGGCGCATCATGTGCTCCTTGAGGTAGGCCACCGAATTAAAGATCTTGCTGCACACCTTGCACTTGCGATCGTCGGCGGAGACCTCGTTGCGTTGACGCAAGCAGGCGCGCATGTGCAGCTTCAGGGAGCCGGCGGCGCTGTAACAATTTCCGCAGTTGGGACAGTAGAAGGTCTTGTTGCGGGCATGAGGATCCTGATCGGCATTGTGATCGAGAGTGCCCTCAAACACAATCGAGGCGACATCCTCGTCGTCGTCGTCCTCATCGCCCTCGATCTCCTCATGCTCCACGGCCACGATCTCATCCACATCATGATCCAGCTCCTCATCTTCCTCGACCTCTTCGCCCTCGTCATCGTCCTCGATCTCTTCCTCGCCATCGTCGTGGTGCATGTTGCTGGGCACAATGTGCAGAATGGTGTGGGTGCCGTCGCCCTGCTCGATGGTCTCCACCTCCTCGACGGTGCTGTTTTCCACCAGCTGCTGCAGGGTTACGGCATGCCCGTTCTCATCGATAATCACCTCCTGGGCATTGGCCAAGGCCTCGTGCTCGCGGTCGCTCAGCGTAACCACGGCGGTCTCTGTATCATCATCTTCGCCGGTGGTGTAGGCATAAGTGTATTGCGTCTCACCATCATCATGTTCCTGGTCGTGCTCGTGGTCGTGCTCATGGTCCTGCTCATGCTCCTGCTCATGGTCGTGGGCCTCCACCTCCTCCTCCTCTTCGACATCGTCGGGATCGTGGTGGTGGATGATAACAGGCACATCCTCCTCCTTCACGGCCGAATACTTGACTCGCTTGGCGTTCATTCTAGTTAGCTGGCCTCGCCGTAGTCTATGGAGGCTATATGGATTTCTCGTTTGGCGTTTTATGTCGGTTTTGCAATGACTTCTATAAGTTTTCTCCTTTTTTTTTTCTCCCGGTGACAGCCGCCGCCACCTTGACAGCCGCCCCTCCTGCCCTTGGCCAGCTACTTGTCTGCTTACCACACTGCCTGGCTGCTGCTTCCTGCTGCTCCTCCTGGATTTCGGTTCGTTGCGGCGGTTGTGACTGGTTTTGGCGCGTACCGCGGACTCCTCTTTTTTGCCACAATAGTCAACACTGCAATCGCCTTTCCTCGCGAGATCGGGTAGTTTCTTTTTTATAATATTTCACGTTGTGGCAACTTCGGCCAAGATGGTGGACGCTGGGTTGTAATCTAGACGTTATCGATACCACACATTGATATGGCGAGACAGTGGCGAGAGGTTTTCATTCGGGTAAACGATTGCTTATCACTCGATATGATCGTATATCGATAGTGTGTATCGATAGTGGGCGATCGGGGTGGCAGCGCTATCCATTCGGTTCGCTGTCTTTGGCGCCCGCTTTTGAAAACTGAGTTGGAGAGGAACTTGCTGCCCTCTCTTGAATTTTATAGAAAAGCTTTTTATTATCCTGATAGTTCAGTTTGTTTAAACTGAATTTCCATGAAATCCCTCATAGCTCTATATTTCCTATAGTTGTAATCTTGATAAGAACGTTCTATAAAAAGGATAATATGATATCGAATAAGTTGCCAAAGAGTTATTAAAGAATTGGTAACTTTATATGTATTATTTATATATTCTTATATTATTATTTGGTGTTATTTTATTAAATAGAAAAAACGATATTTTGTGCTTCGATAATAACAGTGTTGTAATTGATTTACTCAAAAAAAATTGAACTTCGGAAACATTAATATTTTAAGATAATAGTGTACATGAATGTACTTGATACTATATTTATAGAAAGCAGAAAGTCTTAAATCTTTCTTATTTAAATCATTATCGATACATTAAAGGAATAATACGAGCTGATTCATTTACCTATCGATAATTATATCGAGATGGGCGGAACGGGGTGGCAACTGTACTTGGCTTGGAGTGGCGCGCATTTTAAAAGCTAACAAGTTAAAGTTTAAAAAGTAAGAAAAGTAAAAATTTATTTAAGGCAGTGATTATTTACTAGCCGTTTGTTTATTTTAATGATTTTAATTTGCATATGTCTCGAAATACGTATTCCTAACAGCGCTTCCATATAACAACAATTACATATGTCGCTCCGATCAGTGATGAAAATATTCTTAAGAAAAATATATATAATCAGAGCTGCTATATCTTTGTGAAGCCCCCTATTTGTAGCCTTATAAAGAAGAGACGTGACCTGCCGCGAAGAATAAGATGTCAGAGTAAAACCGTCGCGAGTATTTATTTTCGCCGTTGCACTATGTTCCCTTGTCACGTCGCCAAGTAATTTGGTCGGGTGCGATCAGTGCTCACTATATAGCGCCTCAGATCTAAAATTAGAGCTGCTAAATGTGTATGGGAGTGCAATGCAAAATAACCTATTGTTCGCGTTTGGCCCGTCTTCGTGGCATTCGTCACTCTTCCCCCACAATAAAAACAGCCTTGAACCAATTATCGGCGATTGGCGTCGATCGACGAGATGTCGGAAAAGCTAACTGACTCAGCGGAGATCGCCAATTGATGATCACTCAACGAATGCCCGCATCTGTGAATGGAAAGTTTTTCGTCGGCTTAACCCCACAATATGGATTTCATTGTACAATTTCCTCCAAAGAAAACTAGTATAAAGTTTACTTTACTTGCATTTCACAATGATGTACTTACTTCCTTTAAAAGGGAAATCAATTTACTTCAAATTCAAATTATATTTTTATTAAATTCTTTCCGAAAATACAAGGTGTTAAAACATTTCCCTATTTTTATTAAATTCTTTCTGAAAATAAAAGGTGTTAAAACATTTCCCTAAGTAAGCCAAGTTAGCTGAAGGGTTAACGGGCTAATGACGTACTAACTATTATCACATGATCTGCGAGATTCCAGTCCAAAGTGACAGAGGCCTGGGGTTTTCTACGTTACCACATTACCATATTACTATAGTTGCTATATTTACTTATGACCTACTCAAGTTCAGTTACCCATCTAAAATAGTAAAAGGTAATCGGCGACAACTTTCAGTTAACGTGGTTATCACGTTTCCGACCAGACAAATTAATGGTAATTGCACCAGAGCATACGGGTACGTACTTATGTCTGGTTATTTAAATTTCAATTTCAATCGAAATTGGCTAATTCCGCATAAGCAGAAATCGAGAACACCAGGTAATAGGTTGCTTAAATAGATAGGGTTTCGAACCGAATCTTAAATCTGATGTCTTTATAACGCATATTTTACTGTGGTCTAGGGATTACACCTTGTAGGGCACTAAAAGTTAGTATATCTATACAATATCTATCTATATGTTTTTTAATATATTTATTTAAAGTAAAACAATGTATGGAGCGGATGTGATTTGCCTTTAAAATACCCAAATTGATGAAATGAATCGATTCTAAATTGCTTTCCCATGCAGTCAATGCTTTTAATTTAATGATTTTTGCTGCAAATTTATTGTCTCAATTTAATTGGAAGAACGATACATTGTGAATGCATGGCAAATCGGTTCTGGAAATTTCTGGAAAAATCTGCAAATTGAATTGTGAAATGTGGGGGGATGGGCCTTTTTCGGTACTACAACAAGGAGGTGGTCGCCTGGGAGAACAGCTGTGTAAATACACTACACTTAATAGAGTATTTGCTATAGCGTAATACAACTGCTCCAGTGCTATCATGTTTAAGCGTTTAAATTCGCGTCATTTAATTTCGTCATTTCACAATTATTCGTTCCCCTTTTTCTAGATGTTGTCTGTCTGTTCTCCCTCTCCTCCTTATCGATCAAATTCACTTGGCGCAAAGCAAAGCTTTTTTAGCCAATGCAACAGCTGTTAGCGGGGGGTCTCAGGGGTTCTGGGGGGTATGCGGCAAAAAGGGGTGACACGCAATCAAAAGACACTCATTCACGAGTGGAAATTTCCACTGCAATTTTTTCGTGTAATTGAAGCGACTTCCTTTAACCCCCTATCGACCAAATATTTGTTGTTCAGACATGGCTTGACTTACTCCAAGGAAAGTTTTGCTTTTATAATTTAAAAATTTATTTATAATTTAAAACCAAGATTAAAAAAAAATATTTAAATTAGTTACTTAATTTTAGGTTACAGAACTAATATATATGTTGGGAACTAAAACCTGCAATTTACCATACCAATAGCAATTTGTGTCTTTTAGTGGAACATGAGGAAAACAACCATTGCAATTATGCCTAATATTTGCCAGAGCTAATTGATCAAATCAAAAACTGTGCAATCAGATGATGGGGCTTGGGAGATTTTCACTTTTTCGGCACACGCCCAATTGCCAGCGCACCAGAACGACCCCCGTAGGCATGCATGGGTTTAATTGCACCACTCTCTTTCTCTCTCTCCCCGTATTTCTTTATGCGATTTTGGTTAATGCTAATGGCATGTGCATGAAATAACGGGGCACAGTGGATAAATATAGCTTTTCAGTTGACGGAACTTGAGTTGATAATTTAAAACATCTGTTGTCTTTAATTATAGTTAGTCCCTTATAGTGGAAAAATGTTTGCGTTAATGAAAAATAATATTAATTATATTAATTATAATAAAATTACTATTATGCTGTTTGAAAATATCTTGACTTAACTCCATTTAAGAGATATTACCATTTAAGACATACGAAAATTTTCAAGTCTACATAGCTTGACATAATGAAAGGCTTTCGATCGACACAATAAAATTAAAAATTGAAAATTAAAGAGTTTATTCTTATATTTAAAATTTTTAGCAATACAACCAATTAATTCTTTGAGTTTTGTCTTCCACTGTGAAGCTAAAATGACTAACTCACTCACCTGCCTGCATTTACTTACTCTCTTCTAGCCCCCTCCCACTCCAACACATTGTACAGATGTAACTGCAATGGCAGCGACCGATGCAGCAGCGACGTCGCGACGTCAGCATTCTCATTGATTTCGCTTTGTTGTCGTAAATCGTTCGCTTTATGCTGATTGTTATTGTTGCCCTTTTGTTTTTCTCTTATTTATGGCATTGGCGGCGACGGAGAGAACCCAAAAAGGGCAAAGTCGAAAAGAAGATGGCATGTCAGTTAAAACTTTTCTTTTAATGGGTTTTTCGTTTGCTTATGCCTTATACTTATGCACAGGACTAAAAAAAAAAAACACACTTCATTGCACGAAGATTAAGATACCATGAATAATAACAAATATGTATATACATATATTGCGTATATATATGATTTATTTTATTCTTAAGGTCGCCATATGTATAACCACTAAACACTTGTGGGAATTTTCGTATAAATTAATATTAGTTAATTTAAAAAAAAAAAAAACAAAAGAGTAATGCTTAGATGGAAAAGGTGCAAATACCATCTCTGCTTTAAAAAAAAAAATAGTTTTAAAGTAAACAATTTTAATATTTCGTTGAAATAGTAAAAAAGCCTTAGAGGAATCCATAAATTTGATAGAAATTTGATCAATTTATTAGATTTAAACATATTCTTGTAATCCTCTATAAAATATAGCAAAGAGCAGACTCAGACTGGTACTCGGACCTTAGCTTGGCTTAAACGGTTGACTGCCCAGGGTTAGATTCCAAGGATTGCAAAGCACGCAATATTATAAGGAATAAATTAAGCCCTCTTCTTCCCGGGAACTAAGGCTACGGCTACGGCTACGAGCGATTCACCACGACCGTCTCCACGGACTCCATGTCCCTGGCTCCACCAGCCCCATTGGCTCCATTGGCTCCATTAGCGGAGCCATTGCCATTGGCACTGCCGTTCCTGGGTGCAGCCGGAGGTGGTGGCTCCAGTGGAGGCAACCCCACCAGCCGCTCGCTTTCCCGCCAGAGCCAGTCGGCGGTCTCGGTATTGGTGGCCCAGGGGACCAGCGGGAATCGGATGCTGTCCGTGTAATAACCGCCGGTGGACTTGTCCAGGGCAGGATCCAAAGCCAGTTTTAGAGAGGTCTGGGCACCGGCGCGCGGCGACTTGAAGAAGTAGAGGGAGCCCGTCTGAAGGACACTCTTCATCCAGGCGGGGCCTGAGAAGTGGCGATTCAGCTCGGTGCGGACTACGCCCGGGTGACAGCAGTTGACGGTGACGCCGGTGTCCTTTAGGATCGTCGACAGCTTGCGGGTGAACAGGATATTGGCCAGCTTTGACTGGCTGTAAGCCCCAAAGAACTTGCCATAGTTCTTCTCACTCATCAGATCCTCGCGGTTGATGCGGCCAAAGAGATGGGCCGCCGAGCTCACCACCACGATGCGGCTGGGCGAGCTCTGCTTGAGCCGATCCAGCAGCAGGTTCGTGAGCAGAAAGTGGCCCAAATGGTTGACGCCCAGCTGCTGCTCATAGCCGTCGGCGGTGAGGGTTCTCGGACAGGCCATCACCCCGGCATTGTTGATCAACAGGTCCAGCTTGGTCTCCTCCGCCTTGAAGCGCTCCACAAAGTTCCGCACCGACTGCAGGGAGCCCAGATCCAGGGTCCGGTTAAACAGCTGCTGATTGTGGCTGCGATCTATGATCTCCAGCCGGGCGGCCTCACAGCGGCCGGGATCGCGGCAGGCCATGTAGATGCGGGCACCACGCTTGGCCAGCTCCAGGACGGTCTCCTTGCCGATGCCCGTGTTGCAGCCGGTGACGATCACCACCTTGCCATCGATCCTGTTGGCCTTCCGGTAGACGGGACCCTGGATGCACTTGCGCAGTAGCCACATGAAGACAGCAATGCAGATCGCTATGAGTAGGATCAGGACTAGCCAGGCCCAGAAGCCGTGGAAGCAGAGGGTCTTCTCTGATGCCTCGCCGGTGGGATCGAAGCCGGCCGGAAATCGTGAGGATCCTGGTGGTTGTGTTCCTGCTCCTGATCCTGCTCCTGGCGGCGTGACAGCCTCCGACATAGCTGGTAGAAACGATCAGGAACGGTTTCTCTGGGATTTGTGACGCTTTTCTTTGAGCTTTGATTCTACAGAAAGGGTGAGAGCGAAACGAAAGAAAGTCCGTTGGTTAACTTGGCCCAGAAAGGGGGGAGGGTACGAGTACGGACCACAATTGGCAAGGGGTTAGGGGGTAAGGGGTCCCAAAGACCTCCAGTGCCTCGAACTTGCACCTGACCAACAGGTTTTCAACTTAATTGGTGGCCTCTATCATCTGGCAAATGCATCGTATATGCACATACCTCCAAGTGCAATTATATTTCGCTCAACAATAATGCGGCTTGGATTGACTTAGGACAGGTTTACGGAACCATGGAATAACTCAGGGATAGAAGCACAAAGTCTGATGAATATAACCTATTATCTCATTCTAAATAGTTTTAATTTCTTTGTTCTTTTAAATGCAAGGGTTATATCTTCAATTTCAAAAGAAATAATGTCTTGAATGAATTATTAAGAAAATATAAATATAAGAATAAACTTTAGACATAAATTATTGCTGTTTATTTTCTATTAAATCAAATATTTTGCACTTATAACTATGGGAGTGCTTTCAACCGATTTCTAAATCTGCAATCTTATCGACTTTAATTGATCGAAATGCTTCAAAGTCGGTCATAAGAACTTTCACTGTTGTTGGTAATGGAATTAACACCTGAATTTAATGGAGCGCTGGGCCAAAAACAAGTATTGATTTTTCCACAGGCGAAAAAACTATGGTATTTGGTCAATTTGAATAATTTATTTAGACAATTAAACAGATGTCCCATTTCTCGGCTAACCGCGGACAATTTCAACATTCTTTTAACGTGAATTACCCAACTTTCTTTTAAGCGACGAGTGTGTGTATGCCTGTTCCCTGCCCAAAAAACGTACTACCACAAAAGTGGCGGCGACTTACCAATCCGAGCTGTGGCCTTTTGTGGACTGGTATGGTTATATTGCTCTGTAAACAATGCTGGGAACTGATGCTCCGCTTAAAGTCAGGTGCCTATTTCGCACATCTCCAGGTGCGCGGCTTTAGCGTTTGCTTGATCAGTTAGTAGGATCTTGCTTGGTACTTGGTTACTTGGTAACTGGGTCAGTAGTCGGTGGTGCCGCGTGTCCAAGCAACTCGCGCGATCTTGGCCAACTGACTGGCGGCAAGTCCAGGCCTGACTTTGAGCCGCTCCAACGCTCAGTGTTAACGCGTCAAAAATAACCTGAAAAAAATTTATTCGAGGCGTCTGTTATTAACATGACGCTCCGCCGCTGCTGCTGCTGCCGCTGCTGCTGTTGCTGCCGCTGTCGCTGTCACTGCTGTTGCATGTGCGTTAGGGTGGACCTGGATTTACCTGGCAATTACCTAATTGCTTTGTATATGTTTTCTTTGCCGAAATCGCTTCGAAATAATATATGTTACTTGTTGTTGTTGTAACAAAAATTTGTTATTAATATATTTAGACAATCGACTTGACTGTTCGAAGTTTAAGAGCAGAATGCTTATTTATTCAAATATGTAGCTCTCTTTTTATAGATAATCTTATAATACTTTATATATACTTATATACAAATGTATTTAGTCTACAATTCTTATCTATTAAATAAGCATCTTTATAGCAATCTTCATTCGGTTGTGGCCAAAATTTTAAGACAATGATTATCATTAGCTTTGGAAAATAAATTTTAAAATAGTACTATTATTATAGCTGCATCTGTACTTAAATACATATCTCCCTCTTCTGTTCTGAATAATGTAAGCTAGTTCAATCAATTTTGAACTCTGGAAACTGATAACATACTTAAACTCTATTCGAAGCTGTTGTTCTATTCAAGAAATTTAAGACTTTTCATATTAATTATAGAGATTTAAGGTTTTATTTTAAAATTGAACTAATTTGTTTTCATTTTTAGTTTAAATGCTAAATTACGTATACGTCACGTATACGTCACGTAAACCAGTCCACACCAGTTCTAACCATATTGATCAAGGTTTGAACTGGTTTACGGGACATATACGTAATTTAGCATTAAGACTAAACAAAAAATTACAAAAGATAGGAAACAACTTTCCCAAATAATATATAATTAGCTTAATTTTTTTGACCCCCCTCTGCCACCAATAGGGTTCGCCTCTAGAGAAGGTCCACTCTAACTGTTAAAGCGCCTCTCAGACGGCCGCGGCGGCGTCTCTGCAGCCGTTGGCTTACCAAAGAAGAAGAGCGAATTTCCACCGTCGCTTGGCTTCAATTTCATTTCTTACCAATTTGCCTTTCGCCTTTCGTCGCTGCCTCTCCGTTTTTGTTGCTGCTGCTGCTTTTTTTTGGGCCCAACTTTCACTGGAAACGCTTGTATTTTCATTTATTTCTTTTGCTTGCAGCCTCTTGTCTATCGGCTCGTTTGTTTTGCTCACTCGTTCTTCAAGCCCGAGCTCGCTTCGCTGCCTTTTGCGGTGGCCTCTTGCCCTCCTTGTCCCGCCTTTGGCATTCCAATAAAACAAAAAGAGAATACGAGAGGGCATGTGGATCAGAGGGAGATCACTGACCCCACCAAGGCCAAGACTTTGTAATATTCACTCATTTTTCACCTGCCATTTAATCCCCGCACTTTGGCACTTAAGATATTAAGTAAACAACAGAAAGTGGAATAAAAAAATTTAAAATTCGGCTGTGGGAAATTCCCTTGAAAAAAATCAATAAGCGGCATTAATCGAAGGCAGGACCTGCAGGAGTTGAATGTCCTTGACACAGGCCAAAAGCCAAGACTCAGGGGTCACAGGACTAAAACCGGCTTACTTGTTCTCCTCTTTCGTTTCATCAGACTACGTGCCTCTACACACGTTTAAAATTGGGCAAGGAGAGAGAGAAAGAGAGAGCCAAAGCGGGGTGAAAAGGAGAGCAATGAGAGAGCAGAAAGGAGAGTCATGGACGTAGGTACGTCCTCATACAAAAACAGGTCGAAACCTTGCCAAAAAAAATGTTTAAGTCTATTATTATTTTAATAATAATTCACGTTTTTATTAATGTGAAAAGGAGAATAATTGTTTTGGTTATATTTATAACTTAAGTTTAAATATACATATTTTGGCTAAAATTAGAGTTTCTTTTTGGACTACGCATATGGCGGGAGAGTTGGGAGAGCACGTGAGAGTTAGTGGGAGAGCGCGGGAGAAAGAGCGCCACTTTGACTAGGTCAGGATAGCGCGTTGCTTTGCCCTTCTCCATTCCATCCCATCCCCCGCCCTTCGGCGCATTGTTTAATCGATGAGCAGAGCCAACGCTGCGCTGCCACTTCGCGTTTTTTGCCGCCGCCCTTAGCGCAATCCTGACTCTCTCTTTGTCTTCATCTCTTTCCGGCAAGTTTTTTGGGAATTTTCCACTGAGTTTCTGGTCGCACGGGGCGAGAGGGCAGAAATGTACGATTGAGGACATTAAATCAATTCCTGATTGAGCGAGCCCTCGTATATTTCAATGAGCTCAGCAAGAAATCGGATAACGAGAAGCGCGTGACAGCGAAGTCTCAAGTAACAATAATGAGAAATATGTATCAGAGAGACAACAGGATTGAAATCAATTGAAATTATGTCCAATAGCCAGATCCAAAGTGTAATATCTCCCAAGAAAGACAATTAGTAATGCATTTGGCACAAAAATATTTCACTTCAATCGATTTCAAAAGCCAATTTTAAATGCATTATGGACTTGCAAATATTTCATTACCCTTGGGATTAAATGTATAGTACATTAAGTATATTATTCCGGAACTACTGTCCCCCCCACTCGTGCTCCACTGTCCTCTATGCCGCGCACATCCTTGCGCTAATCCTCGTTGGCCGCACTTAAGTGAGCTTATCTCGTTTTCCACTTTCCGTTCGCCGGTCGCTAATTCTCGCGCAGGACGTGACATGGCATCATAGTTAAGGCGAGTCCTTCTCAGCAGCCAAGCTCCCCCACCTTCTCCCTTTCTTAATGCGGTGACGTCAATGAACGGACTTTCAGGTTAGGGTTATACAACTCACCTTGATCTTGGGGGCTAAACAACAGATCGCGGGTAAACACTTTGGGCTGCCAAAAAGCAAACACGAGGAACCCATAAACAATGTCTATTTAAAACAAAAAAATCATTTCAAATGTTTAATTCGGAGATTTAAAAGTACCAGAGCAAACATAGCTGCCTGCGGTTTTATCTTCAACTATGAGTTGAGTAATTTTGAAAACCGAAGGTTGAATATTCACTCAAGTTCAGAACTTAAACGATTCCTGTGGAAAATGTAAACATTAGATAATTACCAAAACTGACCAACCGCAAAATATGGAACTAATCACAATAACAAACATTATTGACTTGGCGCCGTCATTGTGTCGCATCCATAAGAGGATTGAACTGGAAATTGTTCAGCAATTGAATGCGGCACGCGCAAAGCACGAAAACACAAAAGCACAAAGCAAGCTGGCAAGGGGTTAATTCCAATAAAAACCTGTTGCCTCGCATAAGCATAAAAAGCACAATGAATCCTCGTTTCTCCCCTGAGAATCCCCCCTCTTTGCTTAGCTTCGAGTGATTCGTAAATTAGCAAAATAGTAAAAGAAGAGTACGAAGAAAGCATTGCAAAAGCAAAATAAACACAAGAAACAGAGCCAGCGAGAAGCAAACAAAAGCAATAACAATAAAAGCAAACGGACAGAGACAAATACGCGATAAGCATACACATGCAGCAAAAACAACTCGAAGATGGGAAGAGAATCTTCCGAAGAACGAATCTCAGAATATATTGCATATATTGAAAATCAATCCTTACAATCTATAGCATTAATACCGAAAAGTTCAAGATGGCTTGCAAACTGAGGGATTAATGGGCATAGATACCTTTTCGATGGATTAAAATTATAATACCCCCAAGAAGGGTATACAAAAAAATGCGCAAACAAAAGAAGAATTAACAACTACTTAAAACAATAGCACTAAAAGCACTACAAGGACCATGTTAAGAACAACGAACAAAAAAAGGTGAATGCAAAAGAGCGAAAAATAGGAGAAGCTTTTGATAAATACCAAAGCAAAACAACAAATATAATAGACATTTTAAGCATAAGTACATGTAGACCATGTCAAGGTCTTTACATAATAATACGAATGTCATAAAAATATATTTTACATTTAAAAATAAATGTCAAAATAGTCTGGCTATCGCTGGCTCTTAGAAAATATATCCCATGACCAGCTCAATGCGCTGTTATTATTGTTTTGACGATGTGTCGAGTGACCTGCTTCTGCTGAGAATGCGAAATAAAAGTGGGAAATGGAAAATGGAAAACGCAAAACAGGGGGCGGCGGCATTGGCGGTGGCGTCTTGTCCAATTGGCATTGGCAGAAGAAGGAATTGCACAACCACAGAGCCCCACACAGTTTGTGATATAACCGATGACAGTGCCATGGGGGGGATGGCATCGCATTACTTTTCAGCGGAATCAGAACCAACTGACTAATTGTATCATCATCTGTACTTCATATCCAATAACTAGACATATGATTGGCTCTGAAATATGATCTAATGAGCAAAGATAATAAAGATTTCTTTCTGAAAGATAATTATTTGTAGGATCTCCTAAAATATGGAAAAACCCCATCAATAACTTATACTTATTTATGGCAAGGGATGTGCGGTAAATTATAGGATCCGACATTTATGAAAGCATACAACTTTTTGCCTATCTCCGATATTACGCGCCATATCTTTCCGGCTCAACTGCGTAGCCGCATTTACAGCCCACCATGTGAACTTGAAAATCTGCCGCATCGCCAGCAATGCAAAACCGCCCCGAACTGGTTTCAGAACGCCACCCAGAATATATACAGAAAAATCAAAAATATATATCACAGATAAGAAGGGAACTGACTCTGCAAAATGCCGGGGTGGGGGGATAAACAAAAGAGAAAAACAAGAGCAGATAGCGGGAAAAACAACGTAAGTAGTCTGATTGATTTCGTAATCAAGAGAGATGATGATGTCGCTGAAAATATGGTTATATATGTATATAACTACTCTTAGTTCTTCAAGTTAACTGTATTTAAAGGAGACTTTAGATTCTTTATTGATTTATTTATCTATCAAATAAATTATCTAGTCTTATTAAGTCATGAAATATTATTTTTATTATGATATTTGAAGGCATGATTTCTTAAATAATTTTTACTCATTGTATAACTCTTTGTCTGATCTTATATTCATTATCTCTCTAATAAAGATAAGCCCCACATTGTGTTTAAATAATGTAACTAATTCGATCTAACTATAAATATCATAGTTTGTGTAATATATACTTTGTAGAATACATCTTCTACCCTTTGATTGGTTCCTTAATTGAAATCGAATCGCTGAGAACTTTTCACAAAATTCTCATGCGAACATCTACATACATATCTACGTAACGGTTGTCGGGATTTTATGTGTGTGCCATAGAGGCCCAGAAAAGTCCCCATTGCCCGCATCCCCACCCCCCATTTAAGCAATATGACACATGCCAAATTGTTTCAGGCAATTCAATTCGTCGCTGCCGCTACCGATGCTGCTGAGTCCAAAGGTCAAGGTTGCTGGGACCCTGTTGTAGTGCCCTATATGCGAGTACAGGTATAGGTGATTTGGTGTGATACGTGTAACAATAAAATAATATATATATAATCATAAAATAATAATAATTAGGAATTATGATAATAAAATAATAAAAGCCAGTTGATTATATCTACTGATGATAAAAAAATAATAAATTAATTATATTCAATATACATGTTCAATTTTAATTGAACCCAAGTAGAATCCCCTTGGGAAGTTGAAATTTGAACAAATCAAATATGTAATTATTTATTAATATGACTTCAGTGAAAAGAACTTCCGTATGTAAATATTCTAAAGATCACTGTACCTTGGACCGTTAGTTGATCTCGGGTTTTGTTGCCTCTCCATTGATTTTCGTCTTTTTTGCTGTGTGCTTCATCATCTGCTTCCGCATACCTCGCGGCCAACGTAGTGTAATGTGCGAGCGAGAAAGAGGGACCGTGGGTGAGAGTGGGTCTAATTGCGGCAGAATTCGTTGGCCCTTCCCCCTCCTCCGCACTCCTCCACCGCAAAACGCATTTTCTGCGCACTTGGCTGCAGTTTCAGTTGCTCTCTCTTTCTATCACTCTCTCTGTCACTCCCATTGCTGACATTTCAAATGCATTCGCGTGCTAATAAAATTACAGTTTTTTAATTTTCGTTTCGCATATACATACTTTTTGTTACTTTTTATTTAGTTTCTTGTGTTTCGTTTGCTGTGTATGTTTGTGTAATTACAAAATTACTAACTAAGAAAAAAAATTGTAAAATAAATAAAGGTAAAAAAACTAATAACATTAAATGATTTTGTTGCTTAAAAGTAGCTGTCTAGGTACAATTTTTTGTATATATATTTTAGTATATGTATATATTATATTTTATTACGATATAACATTAAGTCTGTTTTCAGCTGCTTCGTTTGTTGTTTTAATTATTAATCCTTTTGTTTCACTTTATAAATTTTTTTGTTCGCATTGCTTAAAAAGTATATTGTCAATTGCGCTATTGTAATTATGCAATTACAGGTGTAAAAATAAACACAAAATTAAGTGATATAAATTCCTTGGTTCGTTTATTTTTTGTTATTTTTCTAATTGTTTATGTATTTTTTTCCTTTTTGTGGTCTTTGTTATACAATGCAATTTGGCAGTTGCAGTTGCAAATTTGTAGGGTAAATTTCAGAAAATAAAAATGTTTACAAAAAAATGTATTTTTGGTTCTATATGTTCTATGTTTGGAAGCCGTGGCATACATACATTATAATTAATATAATTATACAATGAGGGGTAGACTTTAAATTGTATTCATATGGGTAATTATTTAAATAGTTTTCATATGTACACCGAATTTTATATATTATATAATATGTATTTTATATTCAAAGAAATCATTGCCACTAACAACAACTCGTCACGCCAACTTACTGTTTGTCGAACTTCCTTCAAAGTAAGGCTGCTTAACTTAAGTTTCCACGCCCCGTTATTACTCTTACCCCCTTGGCTGCGCCCCTGCTTTTCTTTCCTTTCTTTTTACTTACGCGCTCTCCCAGTCTCTCCTCTCTCTTTTTCTCTCGCGACCTAGTTTGTAATTAGCCAGCTCTGCTGCATTTTAACTCTAGCTCACTCGCACTGCTTTATCCTGGCGACGAGGTGCAGCGTCGTAGTCGCATCTTTAACCGGCTGCTGGCGCTGCCAATACTGCTGCTGCGTCGACGCCGACTGCTGCCGGTGAGTTGTTCCATGGAGCAGCTGTCTCCCTCTGCCGAGGCCTCTGCTTCGTCCTCCGCCGCTGCTGCTGCTGCGCTGCTGTTTGGAGCCAGGAGTTTACAGTAACGCCGGAAGCGACGCCCCAACCGACTAACCATGCCTCTGCCGGCATTCTGTTCTCCAAACGAGCCGCCTTCTGCTGTCTCTTTTTCGCCCAGGAATTTCGCCGCTTCTCGTCTTTCGTAGCTAGAAGATCTAGCTGACTCCTTTTCGCTTGACGATGATCTCTTTGCCGCTGCCGAATTCTCTGCTGCTTCTCTGGAAGAACTAGCGGGGTCCCGTCTCTCTCCCGACTCGTTGTTGTTGTTGATGCTGCTCTGGAGGAGTGCAACGTTGCTGCTACTGGCATGGTTGTTGTTGTCGTAATTGTTGTTGTTACTGTTGTGGTTGTTGCTGCTGTGATATCGCTGCCCTCATGACCGTTTACCGCTATCCTTGCGAAAGGATTTGCGTAACTTATCGACGAGTCGCAAATGGAATTTCGTATAATCATTGGAGGATTCCTGCTGCTGCTGTTGCTGCTGCTGCTGTCGCTGTTGTTGGCTTTGGGCGGCCGCTTGGCGTTCGAGCGCGGAGGCCGTGTTCGAGCGGCTGGGCGGACTGGAGCGTGTAGGCGACACAATTTGCTGCATAGAGCCGTGGGAGCTGCGCGACGCGTTGCGCGGAAAAGCGCGTGAGCTATGGCAGCGCTGCATCTGCATTCGGTGGGCGTTTGACCCGCCCAGTTGACCGTGCGATGGTGAGGTGGCGAAACTCTCTGATTTGCATTCCGATACCTTGCGGCGACGCTGCTGCTGTTGCTGCGACGGCGTGCCGAGAGCGGTGGCTAGAGTTGTGGTACCGTTACTACTCGCATTCGAGCACTCCGATGTTTTGCGGGAGCGCGTGTCCTTGTAGATGTCATAGTTGTTCTTCATAACGGGCATCATGAACGCCATCTCGATCACTTTCTGTTCTGCTCTGTTTTACTATCCCTCGATATTTTTTTCTCTCTATCTCTTCCTCACCGTTTATCGAAATGAAAACACAAAACAAAAAGAAAGAAACTCGACTGTTTTTCGTATTTTCCGTTTTGCCGCCTTGGGTGTTTGCCTTTGCACTGACTGCTCTCGTTTCGTTTTTGTTTTGTTCTTTTTTTTCTCCTTTGCTTTTCACTAGCTCCGCACACCTTTACCGTTCGATGGCTCTGTTCGGTTTGACGCCGTCTCGCTTGCGCCGCCTCTACTTATACCCTGGTCGAGAGTGCGGTGGTGGCGGGAAAGGGGGGAGAGTGCACAGAGAAAAAGCAAAGGGGCTTTCCATTTTTTCTCATAAATATATATTTCACTCATTCTGAAAAGCAAAAAATAATATGAAATGCAATAAAAAAAAATTATTTATATTTAAATTGTTCCAAGCAAATCACTCATACGCACTGTTGGTTTTACCAAGACATTTGATTGCTTTGATTCAACTGGCGTAAAGTGGCTTAAATCTCTTGTTAAGAGAAAAGAAGGGACCATTGTAAGAAAAGGGACCTATATTCTTATATAGATTTTGCTAAACATAACTTCAGCTGGCATACGTATCGTATGCGCAATTTGTATGTACATTTAGACAGCATGAAGCAAGGCGGAAAATATAAATTGAAATATTATTACATATTTGATAAAAATATTAAATATGGTTTTAATAACTCTTGAGTATTAAATAGTTGTAAGCATACAAATTTCTACTTACGAATTAAACATTGTATTATAAATTGCATGCATTATTATTTAATCGGGGTTAAAAAATATGGTTTTATTGTTTCTACGATACTATATTTTTAATTAGTGCCAAGTTTCTCTCTGTGTACGGGGGTTGGCAGCGGCGCTCTCACGCTCTTCCTCCCATTAAAGAGAGCGCGCCGTCGCAGTAAGAGAGCATGTGGGTGTATTGGTGTTTGCTCTCAGTGCAGCACGTTTACACTAGACGATTCAACGCGAATAGCGCATAAATAAAATAACGTAAACTACACAATTTACAAAATACTAAAATATTTTACACTACACATTTTCTAGAAATATAATATATAAAATATTATTGATATTATGAAAACTATGTTATATTAAAAAGAAATAAATACTAAGACCTGGTTTTTAAGGTGCTCTTCATATTTATTACAACTAATTGTTCGTATAACTAAAGCAGGCATGACTAACTCTTTGGTCTGATTTAATAGCTTTTAATTATGATATCATCAACATCTGGGACACGGATTAGTGTAAAGAGAAAATTAAACAAAAATGAAAATAAAAATAAAAATAAAAATCAAAAATGTAATTGCAGCATATAGCGAAATATCTCTAGCCTTTATTATTCGATTATTGCACAGAATAAATTAAAAAAAGAAAAACTTGAAAATATCTGACTTTAAAAATATTTTTATTACCCTTATTAATTATTATTATTTATTAATTATTGTATATAAAAATTTAAGAAAAGCACGTCTCTTACCCAAAGTTATTGGTGGTCGTCAGCGCTTGACGTCGTCGGCGTTATCTCTGAAATCGCAAATATCGAAGGCTCTCTGGCTAAGCCCTATATGCATATGCATGCTATATAGCTATATAGCCCGCTATATAATCATGATCGATGGCCAACGGTGGGGCCCGGGATTACTGTAGAGTCCAGGCAAGTCGCATGCAAATCGATAAGCCCGCGAATTGTGGCTCCCAAGATAAAAACAATAACAACGAAGACAACAACACACAACAGTTTTAGTTTTTGTTTAAATATGTTTCTTTTGTTTTGTCACTTTAATGAATAGTTCTCAATTAATGTTCTGTCTGCTCTCCATCATCATGAAATCGTTAAATAATGAAAGTGCATTAATATAGATATATCTATTAATTTATTGGTTTTTGGTTTATTTCTTTTCTGCTTTACTCATGCATAAATTTCGTTAACAATTTGTTGTCAAATTCCTTTTCTTGTTTTCTTTTGCCTTTTCAAGCTTTCCTCTCTTCGTTCTTCTTTATTTCTTTTGACTTTTAATGTAAATGCATTTTTAACAACAATTTTTCGTGGATTCTTCTAAGTTTATATATATATATGTTTATATAAAAAAATTATTCGAAAACGAAGAGAACAAGATTATGGAAAGGGGAAGGGCTGAAGTTATATGAATATTTTCTTGAAATTATTGTACAATTTTTTAAGATCTTCGTATATACCATATATATCTTTATATATATATATTGTTTCGAGTGTGCATTTTGTGCTTAAACACTTTTTTGCTAGCGATAAAAAAAAAAATGTTAAAAAAAGAATACAAAATTGGTTTTCTTCTGACTTTCTCTTTTTTCATCATATATATTTTGGATCGCACAATGCTTTTGCCGATTTTATTTGATGCCTTTTTGTATAATTTACCTATATATGTAAGATCTCCCTAACTTGCATTTAAAATTAATTTAATATTTATTATTTGCTTAGGTTTTTGCTTCAATTCAATGAATCTCCGTTGTCCGTTAAGTTTCAATTAGAGTTTATTATAGGAATTTCAAAGACTAGCTAAGGGGGCCTGATGCAGTGAGGAGATCTAGGTCAAGATCGTATTCGTATCGAAAATAACAAAAACATACTTCTCGAATGGTGTGTGAGTGTGTGTGCTGGCAGTTCGATGGCTAAATAAACTAAAAAAGACCCTCTATCGAATACTGGTAATCTAATTTAGACTTATTTATTTACAAACTCTGGCTAAACTAGCTAACTAACGCTTCAACTGAACTATAAAGGCTACATGAGTCGGGCTACGATTACAACTATACAGGGGTGCCATAGAAATCGCTATAAAGCTTAAATTAAATTAAAAGTAAGTATTCCATGACATTTTAATTTAATTCAAATCTATAGACTCATTTCTATGGCCTTCCTGATATATAGCTACTAGGAATATACGGGGGATATATAGAGGTCTACACACACTATGCCCTTAGGTGTGTCCTGGGTTCCTTTTTCCTGGATTTGTCTGAGCTAGTTAACAAAAACTACACACACACAACAAGTACACACACACACACCGAGACTTACAGCCTAGAGTCCGACCGGATCCGCATATCTGAGATCACATTATTAGTTAAATTGCCAGCGAAAAGTCAAAGTTTCTAGGGAAAACGATCAGGATTGCTATATAGTGTATAGTGAGTGGTTGTAATTGTAATTGTAATTGTTGCTATCAAAAAAATTACGCCTAACCATGTACATTCATGAGCTATATGTATCGAGTATCGTATATATATCGTTATCGTTATCGTTATCGTTATCGTTACCGTTATCGTATTTGTTTATGTATTCAGTATAGAGTTTAACTAATCGAGTCGAAAGTGAATACGACGCTGCATCATTGTCCCACCGCTTCCGCTTTAGCTTTTGCTTTCGCTTTCGATTGCACTTCCGCTTTCGCTTTCGATTGCACTTCCGCTTCCGCATGTTTAACAACCACTCGGCTTGAGGTACATTAAGGATATAGGCCGGGAAGGAGGGCCCTTAGCTTAGTGACGCCATTTACATATAGATATAGGTTTTTGCTTTATTTTGAACTCCTAACGTCTGGAGGTCCTTCGGCTTACTTTCTATCGGGGAATTTGCGATTGCGAGGACTCGAGCCCGTGTCCCGGCGTGGGAACTCCTCGTGCTGCTAAAAAAATATATAATATAATATATAATTAACACATATTATTATATGGTTTTGTTTGAACCAACTCACCCTGGTTATGACGCTACCCTTGTTGTTGCTGCCGCTGTGATGCCTTTGATCCTGATCGTCGCCATAGATCCTTGGGAATATAATATTTAATATTTATATGAATATTAGGTGATTATCCTTGGGTTTCTTGGTTAATACCACTCACCGGTTATCTGCGTGTGTGGCTTCCGGTTCGAGCAGTGGCAACATGTCCTCGCCATGCTGCAGCAACTCCACCGAGGCCAGGGACTCGCTGCCAGTTCCGGTTCCGGTGCCCGTGCCCGTGCTCGGTCCCGTTCCCGTGCTGGTATCCCCCGCGCCGGACTCCACCCGCTCCGCCTCGTGGCACTCGCACTGGCAGTCCTCCGGCTTGACGTAGTTGTAGTGCAGCTTGTCCCCATCGGTGGTGGTCTTGCCCTGGCTCTGGCTCTGGCTCTGGTGCTGATGCTGATGCTGGTGCTGGCTCTGGTTCTGGTGATGATGATGGTGATGATGGTGACCGGAGCCAGAGCGGTGGTGGCTGCCGCAGGCGGATGAGGAACTGGTGGTGGCCGCGGCTGTGGCGGCAGCGCCGGCACTTCCGGCCAGCGTCTCCTTGGGCAGTGTGGTGATCCGCTTGGCCGGCTTCCGCTTCTCCGGGATGTTCTCGAAGTCGATCCAATGGCCGGAGAGCTTGCGCTGTGTGGAGGCCTTGGGCTTGGGTTCCTCCAAGTTCGAGGAGGGTGCACCAGCTGGAGGTTGGGCCTGGGGCTGAGGTGGTGGCGTCACCACTGGCAGGAGCTGCTTGGCCGAGTCCTTGCGCTCCAGATTGTTGTTGGCTCGCAGTCCCTCCTCGGCGAACTCGAACCAGGACTTGCCACTGGCATTGGACACGCGACGCGGTGACTTGGAGCTCTGGATGCGCTCCTTGCCCACGGATTCCTTGCGCGGCAGACTGATCCTTAGCTTCTCGCCGCGCACAGGTGGTCCGCCCACGCCCACAGCTGCTCCATTGCCCATTGCCGCCGCTCCTCCAGCTCCATCTAGTTCCAGGTGACCCACCATCGTCGTCGTTGTGGCCATCTCCTGCGGCACCATGATCCCCGTACAGTACTCCTCCAGATGCGACGGATTCAGCGGCGTGGTGGAGCGCGGCCTGTCCACGGGACACGTCTTCAGCTCCATGTTGGCTCGCTCTCGCATGGGTATGAGGGGCACACCCTGGGCCCGCTCCTCGGGCAGCGTGGTGGGTATGTAGGGCAGCTCGTCGTCGAAGGACTCCTGCGACACCAGTCCAGTGCTCTCGTGCTCCTCGATCACACACACATTGCGCGGAAAGTTGTGGTGATGCCGCTTGCCCGCCAAATCCCCGCCAGCGGGCACGGCCGTGGTCACCGACGAGCTGGCCGCCATGTCCGAGTCCCGCTCACTCTCCGACGACTCCACCGGCTCGTGTTCATCCGTGGACTGCGAGAGGCGCCGCTCGGCCGGCGGCGAGATCAACATAGGATCTGGAGTCGCTGTGGGCGTGGAAGTGGCCGTCGAGGAGGTCAAGGGTGCACTGTAGCCGCTGGTGGCTGGGGCATCCCTGTAGCCACTGGTGGCTGGGGCATCCCTGTAGCAGGCTGAGGTGGCTGACTCCTCGTAGGAGCCGGCTGGAGGAGCTACGGATATGGGAGTGGTGGCTGTGGCGGAAGTGGGGGAGGGCTTGCTGCTGGCCTGCCGGGACACAGGAGCCGCTGTCGTCGGTGTGGGCGTGGTGGGCGTGACTGTGCCGGAACTGTAGCTGGGGGTTTCACCTGAATGCCGGGATAGATAGTGAGTAGTTCTAGATTTTGGACCACTACTTACGCCTGGATTCTGGGACGCTCTGGCGCTTGGGCTTTCGAGGAATGCCGCCGCTGTCCGGCGTCGCCGTGTCCGGCAGATTCTCATGGAGCTTCCGGCGCACATCGAAGTTCTCCAGGTAGCGAGAGTGACGGAGATCCGCCGGTGGCGCTGAGCCCGCCTCGTCCTCGGAGCTGGGACGGGACTTGTGCTTGGCTCGCATCACCACTGTGCTGGATCCCAGCTGCTCCTCCTCGGAGCTGCAGATGCCCACGCCCCTGGGTGGTGGTGGTGGTGGCACCACCGCTGCCTGGCCGCCTCCACTGGTCTCCAGGCGGCGGATCACAGTGCCCTGGCGCTGGAGGCCATCGGTGGTGGACGTAGACGTGGCCGCTGCCGGAGTACTGCCGCCCGAGTGATCCACCTGCTCGGAGAGCTGGCTGGACTGGCTCTCCGTCTTCGAGATGCTGAACTGCGTGGAGAAGAGCTGCTCCTGGCTGCCAGAGCCCAGGCGGGTGGCGAACAGCAGGCGCCGTCGCTCCTTGGCGGCGGCCGTCTCCGCCTCGGGCTGGGGAGCATTCACGGTGGCCACAGTGTGGACCAGTCTGGGTTCACAGGCACTCTGGGTGCTCTCCACGGACGGCAGACGCTGCATCTCCGCCTGGTCCCGCTGCTGGCTGAGATTGGCGGCCCGGGCACTGACCACCGAGCTGACCACCGAGTCGGCTGTGGTCTCCTGCGAGTCCTGCGAGCTGCTGTGCCGCTGCACCTCCAGACTCCAGTTGGCCTGGACCTGCTGGATCTGCTGGAGCTCGCCGGGACCGAGGCCCGTGGGCGGATCCTCTTGGCTGGGCAGCGACTGTATGGCATCGAGATCCGGCCGCTGGGCCACCCTGGTTCTTTGGGCCACTGGACGCAGGGCAGCCGCTGCCGCCGCCAGCTGAATGGCCGTGATCTGGGTGCCCTGGCTGCCAGCTGCTTGTACCTCCCGCTGGACACTGGCCACGCGGTGGCTGGGCAGCGGCGAGGGATCCATGCTGGCCTGGGCGGCATGGGCCAGCTGCTGGATGCCCTGCAGCAGGGATCGGGCCTCCCTTTCGTCCGGCGGCGTGTGCAGCGGTATGTGGATGTAGCCCTCCACGGGCTCATCGTAGTAGCGTAACCTACTCCCAGGACGTGAACCGGCGGGTGTCCTGTTGTGGGAGCCGGCGGATCCTGGTGCCGGCGGCGGCGGTGGTGGCACTGCATCCATCTGGGTGGACTCTATGGGCGAGGAGCTCTTGCTGCTCTGGCTGCCCCGCTTGCCGGGCTTGAAGATGGCCAGCACGGACTTCTGCTTGCTGGGCGTCACATTCTGGGAGCCACCGCCGGCTGTAGTCGATCCAGTTCCAGATCCTGCCGCGGATCCCCCACCAGATGCCGTGGCCGGTCGCTCCTTGCTCTTGCTGCGCGCCCGGGCCGTTTCCCGGGGCGAGTCCGGCGAGTCCTTGCCCAGCCGGAACAGCGAGCTGAAGGAGCTCTTCCGGGACACGGGTCCTCCACCGCCACCGCCCCCAGTGGCTGGTGAGGGAGACCTACTGTTGAGCCTTCGTCCTGGCTTGGGGCTGGCTGTGGGCGTGAGCCGATGATGCTGGTCCTCCACTGGAGCTGCTCCACCCTGCAGGCTGAGCGAGGCGGGCTTGGAGTAGACGGGAGCCAGCTGGTTGGGCGCCTCCACCACCCGCTCGTTGGCCGCAATGCCCTTGTCGCTGTACATGTGATCCGGCCGGAGATTGATCCGGATGTACTCCGTGCCGCTGGCCGTCTTGCCCACCACCATTTGGCCAGGACTCTTGGTGCTCCTCCGCTGGGCGCCCATCGTACCGCTTCCTTGTCTGGCTCCACCTGGCTCCTTCTCCCCGTTGTGCTGCCTGCTCCGGCGACTGGCGGCAGCGGCTGAGGAGGAGGCGCTGCCACCGAGCGAAGCACCGCCTGGAGCCGGTGGCAGCACCTTGATACCCTCGGCCAGCACCGCCTGGGTGGGATCATGCTTGCGTGCCAGCAGCAGCTGCTCCAGGAGAGCGGCATTGGCCGCCACAGTGCCCGCGCCGGGCATACCGCTGGCCTCCGCTTGGCTGTGCGTGGAACTGGCCGCCGTTGAGGCGCCACTACCAGTTCCCCCGCCTCCTCCTCCTCCGCCGCCAGTGCCCGCCAGCTCCATGGGCTTGGGGCCACAGAAGGAGGTCTCCAGGAGCATGCGGTGGGGCGAGGGGGAGCGGGACACGCCGGACACGGCCGACAGGCGGCTCACCGCCGACCCCTGGCTGCCCACGCTGGAGATCCGGCTGGTGCGGCCCGAGATGCACAGGAGGGCGGCCACCTCCGAGCTGGCCGAGTCCTTGCGCTGGTGCTGCTGCAGGTAGCTCTGGTGGTCGTCGAACTTGAAGATGTGCGGCGACGAGCGCTTGGCCTGCAAAACGTCAGGGGATAATCAGGAGGATAATTAGGAGGATACTCAATGCAAGGACAGGCACCCAAGGATATGGAGTGTGGAGAGTGGAGTGTGGAGTGTGGAGTGTGGAGCATGGAGGGTCGAGCGTGGCTTGTGGTGTGTGGAGGTGGCTTTTCTTAATTTAAACTGGGAACTAGGACATTACGAAAATCCTGATGAGGAATATCAGTAATTAATATTAAAAACTCCTCTAAGGATATATATTTCAAAATTAAAACTAGGATGGAGGTGGAGGTGCAAACTTTTCTTAATTTAAACTGGAAACTAGGACAACATGACGAGAAACCTGATATGGAATATCAGTAGTTAATATTAATAATAATTAAAAACTCCTCTAAAGATATATATTTCAAAATTAAAACTAGAGTGAGAGATTAATGATGAAAGAAGTAGGAAGAAAGAAGGAACACAGAAATCTTTGGGGATTTCAAATCACTCGAAATTTGGTTTCTTCTTTTAAAATCACTTCATTTTAAATGAATTTGAATTGTCAAGAATTAAAATTACTATAAAAAAGTGTCTAAAATTAGGCATTGATTATTTTAGACACAGTTCTAAATAAAAATTAAGCATTGATAATTTAAGACACCATTTTAAGTTAATTTTATATGTTCAGCGATTTCTGTGGCATCCCTGAGATTTGAATATTAAGATAACAAAACAAAGTTTTCTAAGGACTTTACTTTAAATTAAAAAGTGCAAACAATATATATTATATATATATATAATAATTATTAAATAATATTAAATAATATTAAATAATATTTAATAATATATATAATCAAACAGACTCCTCTACGGGTTTGAAATATGAAATATATATAAAAAACCTAGCTAGAAAGATATTTCTGTGAGCTTGAGTTGGAAGTATATATAATATGATTATAACAAAGCTGGTAACTACAAGTATGGCGAGCAGGTTCTAAAGAATAATTAAAATATTAATATAAACAATAATATATATTAATAAAATATTATATTAATATATTATTATTATACAAAGGGAAACACATTAAAGTTTAAATAATTATCTAAATTTAATTCAAAGATCTTTTAACGGTTTTAACTCTTTATTCAACTTTATTCAACTTTATTCAACTTTATTCAACTTTATTCAACTTTATTCAACTATTCTTCCCGGAAATGGATTCTTCCCGGTTTTTTGGGTCTCTGGGTAGGGAGGGGGTAATTGAAATGGACCAGCACACGTCAATCGCGGCTCTTCAATCTCCACTCGCGCTGCCCCCCGCGGCTGTCAATCAGCCAAGGCAAACAAAGGGGAAAGCCCAAAAGGAAAGCCGGAAAATGGGTTAGAAAATGGGTTAGAAAATGGAATTGCATTCCGGGAAGTGAGACCGGACTTTGTAGATGTTCTCAGCTTAACCCAGAATGTTAGATAATAATTATAACAAATAAACTCGTGATTTAAGGCCTTTCAATTTGAATTTGTTAATGAGAAAGGGATTTAAGCACTTAAGCAAATTGAAATCAATTAAAGTGGTGCCTTGCTCATACTTCTGGGAACCTTTTAAAATCATTTTAAATCCGTGGATACTTTTCCAAGCCCTTCAAGGTGATTACAGCGGAGGCAGTCACGCGTCTGAGTAATCAGTGGTAACTTTCTTGCCATTAACCTGGCCATTATCACCAAGAGGCTAACGAAACCAATTGATAAGTTGGACGGCGACTCACTCAGAGGGAAAACTTTGTCCGTCTCGGAAAAGTGGGAAAAGTGTAGGGGCAGAGAACAATGGAAAATGGAAAATTGAAGCTGCTGGCAGATGGCAGACAGCAGAAACTATAAACCGAGATACCAGTTGGGTGGCTACACTTGTCAGCTGTCACTCAAGTGCACCCTCTCGACTGCAATTCTGCATTATTAATTCAACTTGTAACCGCCCCGGTTCTTCCTTCGTCCTTCGTCCTCGTCAGGACGAGGAGTGACTCCTGGCCGCGATCCCGGCCAATTTCCGTTTAGTCAGCGCGGAAATGTCGAAGAAACTTGCGAAAAATAATCAATTTCCTTCGCCAGCTCGCAAGTTCAAAAACATAATATTTTATTTAAGAGCAAGGGCCAAGACCATTGCCAGGGGGGCGCTTTGCAAAACGAAACAATAAAGGTGTCCCAAATGAAAAGAGGGGGGCAGTGGGGTGAATAATTAAGCCAGGGGCTAGGCTTGCATATAGTTTATAGTTTTTATTGTTTTTATTATTTAATCAATACTAAAATGTCAAAATTAAACAATTTCCCAGTAGCTGGGAGAAGGAAAGGGAGAAGTACCTATTATGAGGTAGCTTGATATAGTTTATTATTGTTTTTAGGTACTATAAATATTAAATAGTGACAAATTATTATTTAAATAATACTAAAATGTCTAAATGTATTGCCAATATTAAGCAATTTCCCTCTACCTGGGAGGAGGAAAGGTAAAAGTACCTATTTTGATGTAGCTTGATATAGTTTATTATAGTTTTTAGGCACTTGAAATATTAGATATTGACTAAACAAAATGCTGAGAAATATCTTAAATAAAAAGTCTAGAATTATATAAATAAAATTCTCTATTTGCATATAGTTTCTTTAAAATTGATACCTTACAGAAGCTTAATCAATAGCTTTGTAATAAATTCATGGGGGGCTTGATGTTTAATAAATTAATGTATTTATTATTCTGTAAAACAGGGCAAGACTTCTCGGATTTGCTTATCGAATAAGTTTGGGTTTAGGACCGATATTTGATCGATTACGGAGTATTAAATATTAATTAAATAAAGAACTCTTTTTATTTATAAATATATCTGCATATTTGCTGTTAATGATTATTAAATAATAATTGAAAATCAATAATTTCTTAAGAAATCTTTTTATATATAAATATATCTGCATATCTGCTGTAAATGTTATCGGCATAATCGAAATATGTGTACAATTCATCATTAATAGAAAATGATGTGTAATATGTACCACTATAACCCCAGTATTCCGATAGTTTATCGATCTATCATATTTTCTGTAAATGATCTTTAATCGAAAATAATGTGTAATATGTACTACTATAACCCCAGTATTCCGATCATTTATCGATCTATCATAATTTCTGTAAATGTTGATTGACTTAAACGATATCGATGTGTAATATCGATACATAATCGATTTGTTTATTCGCTCCTAAGCCTCCCCGCCTCACCTGCTGCTGCTGCTGCTGAATGCGCTCCTGCTCCTCCTTCTTCTGCTCGGGATCCATGAAGTACAGCTCCTCGGTGGAGCTGCGCAGCTCGAGGGCGCCCTCCTCCCGGAAGCCAAGGCCAATCGTTTCCTGTAGGGTGCCAGTGCCGACCTTCAGAGCATTAGTTCAACCACATAAACCAGCCAATACACACACACATTTTCGAGTAGTTTCGGTCCCAGTTCGTATTAATTCGCATTAGTTTTGTCAGAGCGATAGTTTTTTCGTTTTTGTACGGATTTTGTTTTTTGTTTTTTGATTTGATTTTTTTTGTTTTCCGATCAGGATTAGGTGGGATTAGGCGTGGATGTGGATGGGGGCCAAGAAGCATGCTCGGTGTGGTCATGGTTTATGGGGTTATGGGGTTATGGGTTATGGGAGCGAGAACAGAAACAGAAATCAACAAATCAACAGCCAATTTGTGTGCAGGATTCGTTTGCGGTTCGGTCGGGATGGCATGGCATGGGCGGGGACAGGAGCAGGAGCAGGTACAGGTATAGGTACAGGTACAGATTGAGGTGTTCAGGTGTTCAGGGGGAGAGTGTGTGTGCAAAGGGGGTAGCGAGCGCATCACAGAGAGTGTTACAGACAGAGAAAGAGACAGATGTACATATATGATATACATATCGGTGTATCGGTTAAGATAGTTATAGCTTCATGTTCATGGATGGATGGCGATCAACAATACATAAGCAAATGCAACAAAAATATAAAATAAGAACAAAAAGAGCCAAATATATATCTAACAGCAAGTGGATCGAAGGACATCCATTCTTGGGTACAAGGTTTACTTTCCTAAACAAAATATAGATAATATTTTGATCTTTCTTAGGTAGAAACATATTGTTTTAAAACTTCTTAATGCCAAATTTCATTAATGTCTAGAAATATAGTTTTAAAAATGAGTCTTTCGTTCTTGTATATATTTTTTTAGACTTTCTCTAATATATATCTTTCTAAGCATTAACTTTTAATAGGACAGATTATTTAAATCTTATAGATTTAAGCAAAAATATATGTCATCTAGGAGAAGGTGTACCTTGTACCCAAGGTCTTTAAACTCCATTTAAAAATTGCCCAAAAGTGTGACAATAATTTATTAATTTATTACTTTTGGGCAACATTTTAAATGATTTAATTAAATTAATTATATCCATAGTTTCCTAGCCCCCAACTGGGGCACTTACCTGCTCGAATACGTTCTCCGGACTGCTCTCCCGGCTGTCCTCCTCGTGATGCGACGAGCTGGAGGCGCGACTCAGCTCGATGCGTGGGGTGGAGGGTGTAGTCAAGGTGGCGGCGCCGCGATAGGTGGCTCCTGGACCGGCATGACCTCCGCCGCCAGGGCCACCGCCACCGCCGACGGGGGGCGGCAGCGGCTGGCCGCCCTCGCTGCTGCTCACCAGTGTGGTGGCCACCGTCGTCGTGGCCGTTTTCAGGGGCGGCGGCCGCTGCTTCGCCTGGACGATGGTCGCCGAACAGGTGGCCGACGACACCGACGAGGACGAGGAGGAGGAGGTGGATGCCGATACGGATGCGGATGCGGATGCTGGGCCGGATGCGGATGCGGATGCTGGGCAGGATGCAGCTGCAGCTGCCACTGCGGCTGCGGCTGAGGATGTGGAGTTTGCATTTGCTATGCTCGGGGCTTCTATACCGCCGGCGGTCCTGTTCCTGTTCGTCGTCGCCGTCCCCGTCGCCGTCTGTTTCCTTACACCTTGCTCCATCATCTGGAAATGCAATTGGGTCAACAATTTAAATGATTTATGAGGCATCTTTGGTGGGGTCTGTGCTTCTTGAAATATTTACTACTTGTGTTTGTTTATTGGTTTAAATATCTATGGTTTTAAGCAAGTCAAGTAAAATAGCTTGCTACAGCTTGCTGGCTCTTTAAGCTTATTATTTTAAATAGAGTCTTATTTTAAACTTGACTTATTTTAAATAGAGTCTTATTTTAAATAGAGTTTTGCAGGCCTAGCTTTTAAAATTGATTTATGATGATTATGATTAATGATTTATTCAAGAAGAAATTGCTGCTTGTCACATTTGTTTAACTTTTAATGACCCAACCATTTGCGAAAAATTTTGATATTAAGTAAGTGAGTGTATTGAGTAACATAAGTAATTAATAGAGGGTATATATCATTGGTTTATGGACCCAAACAGATGGAATAGAAAGCTACTAGCTCGTCGTCGATGGACTCCATTGGGAGTCCCTCCTCTAGGAGGGCTCCCATTTGGATTGCATTTCGCAAATTGAAATAAAGCGCTTTGACACAGTTTCTTCAGCTTATGCTGGATATATATGGTATATAGCCAAGGTATATATGCTTTTGTGCGATTCCCCCGGCTTGCTTTTTGCTCTCTTCGGGGCTATTGGCATTCCCACGTGTGATTTTTAAATGAATCTACGATCTCCCTTTATCTGTGGCCCTCTCTTTGGCCCAATTATAATTGAAACCTGGCGGGGAGGAGGCGGTGACCTGCATTTGCTGCCAGTTAGCGCGGTTAAGAGGGGGAAAAAAAAATAGAAAACCAACCGGACAAGACTGGAGCATCTGGACGGAGTCCCAAGCCCTCGTTCACACCAATAATAAAATAGCACGATGAACTCAGTAGAGCCCTAGCCCCAATTGGAAGCTCAATGATTTGTACGCCTTCCAGCCATTATTTACGAGGGTCCTTTGAACAGTATAGGTATAGGTGACCTGCAGGTCGATAAGGCATTGCATACTTTTAAGCAGCAGGCATTACTTAGCTGTTCATGAATATTAAAGGCAAGAGGTGTGAATTATTGAGGGGGACTTGACAGGATATAGGGTGTCCTGTCAGCCCTTGCCCGTCATCAAATAAGTGTAAATTGAAGGCATGGGATAATATAATAACTTTAAGCATCCGGGGGCGACTTGCTTATCCCTCTTCCTGCCCAGAATTGCAGCATCCGGTGCCCTTGTCTTCGGGGCAAAAAGTCTCTGGCTAACACCATTAGCGGGGCTTTAAGTTTTCAAAACTGTTTGCTTGCAGGGGGGGGATGTATGCCATGCAAATGCGGGGTCCCCGAGTTTACTGAAGCAACAGACCAGGACGAGCTGGCGCCCAGCCCCTCCTGCTCCGAATGCGCTCCTGCGAGGCTGCACTCGCAGCGAGGGCGCTCAAGGGTAAATCCCTTCGCACGCAAAAAGTGGGGGAGCATAAAAAAAGATGCACAGAGAGAACTAATTTCATATGCAAAGTAATAAATATTGAATTAATATTAAATATATTATTATTAAAATATTTTCAGATGAGTTCTTGTCTCAGAGGTTGGTTTATAATGAATGCCACCGAATTAGTTGTGGTTTTAAAATCAATTTGAATTTTAAAATATTTTACATTAAAGTAAATTTCTTCTCCTTAATATCTTTACATGAAATTACAGTTTTTCAACTATTTCTAAGGCACACATATATTTTGTCACCGTGTAATAGTTGCAGGGAATATGCACATGGACAAGTCCTATCGTGCAGGCGATGATTGACACATGGCGCCGTACGCATGGTGGCATTTTCGGTAGGCATCGCCTAGGGGGATGTGTCTTGAGGGGGAAGAGAGGGTGGGTATCGCTTATTGTCTCAGCGGGATCTTGGGCACACGCAAATACCAATTAATTTAAAAATAGACTCGGGGTCTGGCCACTGGCAATGCAGCGATATTCGAAATTGAAGCGCGTGCTGCTGGGAGGCAGGCAACAACAAGAAAAAGAAACGTATAGGAATAGTTAAAATGGGGGGAGGGGTGCCATGCCACCCCCCGAAAATGGGCCTTTGTTTTTGTGGTGTACAGAAAAGAAAGTAATGTGTTTTTTCGTTTCGTACGGTTTTCTTTTTAATTTTTTTTTCTTTGGAGTCGGGCTGGAAATGTAGGCTAGCGTTTTTTGGGAGTTATTGGAAGCATAATTCTAGGCATAAGAATGGGGTCCCAAGGAGAGGAAGGAGAAGGGAAGGCAGGCCGAAAGAGGGGTACAGCTAGGGAAAGCCAGAGACTGAGAGAGAGAAAGTGCGGGGGAGAGAAAGAGAGCGGTGAGCACAGAGATTCTGTCACACAAATGTGTGATTAAATTAATTATAATTTAAATAAAAAGCCAGTAAGGGCCAAAGGGAAAAGAGATAGATAAACAGACAGAGAGAGAGAGAGAGAGAGAGAGAGAGAGAAAGAGAGAGAGAGAGTGGGAGGCAAAGTGAGGGGGATAAAAATAGGGGGAGGGAAACGAAGACTGAGAGAGAGGCCGCGTGCTCGACTTTATGTTTATTGTTCACGCACGCACACACACAAAATCACACACATACACAACTCACCGCGTTCCCCAAAAAAAGATCCTGTGTGTGTGTGTATTACTTGTCGCCTTGGCTTATTAATTTTGCATCAGCTTGCACTCAAAAAAACAAAAAGTAAAATATGCATGTATGTGATTTCTGCTCCTCTGTCCGTTCTTCGCTTTGACGCTTCTCTTGATTTATCTCATGGACTGCTCCAGCTCTATCTCAGTCTCCGTCTCCGCCTCGGTCTCCGTCTGGCTCGCACACACACACACACACTCTCTCGCTCTTACTACGAGCTCCGCTCCGTTTACCGTTAGACCGCACGCACGCAGCGCCAGCGTCGAACTGCGGCCATCGAAAGCCCCGAAAAGTATGCTAGCGCACTGAATGGGAATGCGACGAAAGCTTCGCCCCGTCCTTTCGTTCTCACTCTCGCCCTTGCCTCGCCACGCCACACTTCGCCTCGTTTTCGTAGAAAGCTTCGGCCCAAGGCGGGTGGCAATAAAATTGGATACCGTGAGATAGAGAGAGAGAGGTGGCAAGAGCGGGCGAAAACGATGAGAGCGTAGAGAAGGCGGCAGGAGGCCGAAAAGCTCTGTGGACTCAGCTGTGGCCTGTGAAGCTTCAGGAGTCAACTTGCCATGTGGGTACGACTGCGAAAGGGAATACCGCACTGGGTACACAAATAGAAACACCTAAATCTGACTTTAGCATAAATCTGATCCTAAGTAAATATAATAAATATAATTGCTTTTGGCTTTTTTTTAATCTTTTTAATATTATTTTTTTAATTATACAGATTTTATTGAAGTTCTTTTAACGTTCTAAATACTTTTTCTTCTTTGGCATTTAACGTTTTGTTCCTGATTTTTGCTGACCTGGAAATTTACCGTTGTGTTTATGTCAAGTCACGATAGTAAGTCAGGTCCTGCCGCTATCCTTTTTTCCCGCACTGTTTCGCCGCACAGTTACCGGATGCTTTGAACCGTTCATTTGTTTCGTTTTCGGCATTTCACCGTACCGTCCCGCTCGCACACACACCTAGCTGGCTGCCTGGCTGCTGCCGCCGGCGAAATGACATTATTTTGGAATTATTTGGAGCACTTGCCATTTGAGGAGGTGGCGGGGGCGGATGCGTGCCGAAATATTTTCCCAAAACTCACGGCTCTTCACTCGACGATCTGCGGCTGGTGTCTCGGATAGCCGACGCCCCGTTGCTGTTTTTGTTGTCGTTTAAGGTATATTTTGTTTATTAGCCCGCCTTTTAAGTGGCCATTTGCATGATTGCGGCAACTCCACCCCCACCCCGCCGAAAAAACATCATCCCCTTCCAGTTTCCAGCCACCCATTCCCCGGACCCCGCAACGCCCTTAATACACACTCACTCATATTTGCTGAGCCAAAAGCTTTGCAGGAAGCTTACAGCGCCCAGAAAACGCTTTAGTTGATTTCATGTTTTGGTTAATTAATTTAAGCCCTGCATTATGTGCATACGACATGAGCGAGTACTGAAACAGTGGTCGCCCGATAAATGCTTTTTCTTACGCACAGTAATATAGATCAATATCGCAGCAAGCAAAACTAAGATCTCTTGAGATCTGGAGAGAGTCCCAAAATAAATAAAATATCTGGAAGGATAATGGATTATTTTAAATTAAAAATAATAATAGTGTTACATTAACCGGTGTTTATGAAGTAGTTAAAGTTAAAGTTAAGTCCTTCAACTAGAGATGCAGAATAGAGAAAATGTAAATAAGAGAATATATATTTAAGAAAATATATAATAAGAAAATTATAAGAAAATATATAATAAGAAAATATATAATAAGAAAATGTATAATAAGAAAATATATAAAAAGAAAATATATAATAAGAAAATATATAATAAGAAAATATATAATAAGAAAATATATAATAAGAAAATATATAATAGGAAAATATATAATAAGAAAATATATAATAATACAACATATAATAATAAAATTATAAAAATTATATTATTATTTATTATTCGGTTATCCAGATATTATGGTTTAGTTTTTCATCTGTATATTATTATATTAAAAATATTATATTATTATTTGTGGTTATCCCGATATAACGGTTTACTTTTATATAACATTTTCGCCCTGAATTTTCCCATATTTTGGTAAGTATCCCCGAAAATGCAAACACATGCATATAATATATTATTTGCTGTGAAACAGGGACAAGTGCCCACTGTACGTGGCTGCGGTGAGCTGGGCAAAGTAGGCTAAAGGACTCACCGCTGCATGGCCACCGTGCTGATGCTGTTGCTTTTGCTCCTGTTGGCTTTGCTGCTGCTGCTGCTGTGCATTTGTCGTGGCATTGTCCTCAAATGACTTTTCGAAGGATGCAATTGGCGCTGGGCCAAGACGCTTCTGCCGGCGCGCATCCATTCCGGTCCCGTTCCCGTTACCGCTCCAATCTAGTCCTGCCAGTTATTTATTCACCCAGCAGCATGTCCTGGCAAGGCAGAAAAAAGGAGAAAGAAAAAGAGAGAGAGAGAGAGAGAGAGAAAAGACACACACATTAGAAGGCCATTGGCACGATTTTCTCTTGGCGTGGCTTTTCATAATTGCCTGTGGCAACAATAATGCACTGAGAGAAGCCCCACCAATACCGAAAAACACACAAATGTTCCTGATATTATGAAATCAAAATAAAGCGATTTTTTTCAGTGTCTCGAACGGCCAAAACGCTTGCAATCACATATCACTCTGGGCCCCCACTGTTGCCTGTGCCGGGCCGCCATCAATCATTGGAGAATCATTTGGAAAAATGTATGTTCTTACATACTAATACTAAAATATATCTGTATATATAGATAGATGTATATATTTCGGTATATGGGGCACTACGTGTCTGCAAAGCCAGCAAACTATTCGCCAGAGAAAAGGCCTTCCGTGCCAGCAGTTCATTGAACCGCGTGTGGCAGCCGCAGCCGAGGCGGAAGTGAAATAATAACATCAACAATTGATGAATATTTAAGGACATCACCGTCCAGGGTTGTCAAGTAATTCAAGGAAATTCGCACGGGTTATTGGCTTCCAATTACTCTGCTAGCCATTTGTTAAATGGCTTACAAGGCAGCATTATCTTCGATTACTTTGATGTGGCACTTAAAATAAATATTTATATATAAATATCATAGTTATTATGATTAGTTAGCTAGAACCCATTATAATAAATAGCATATATTATTAATAAACATATAAAACAATATAATTATCTAATAAAAGCTAACAACCAAGTACTTATGGCCTCAGGACATAAACTAATAATACGAAGAGGAATTACTTGTTATCATTATCTTCATGATAAATATTTATCTGGTAATTACAGCCTTCGAATTGATGTCCTTTTTGGGACAACAGCATTAAGTCACATAACAAATTACATAACCAAAATTGTGTCACTAAGATGACGCGCCCAATCCCAAAGTAAATACCAACAAAAGTCCCAGGATGTGTCCATCTCCTCTCGTCCTGGCTGCTCTAGACATACACTGACATATATACATACATGGTTGCAAGTTCTCAGGAAAATTGTGTTAAAAACGTCAAGCCCTGAACTAGTTTTGGCCAAAGGAATAACATGGCTCCGAGTCTGGGTTACCCTTTAAAATATAAATCTATAAATTGGGAGTATTTTCTGCACTTTTTTCTATTTAATTTTATTTTGTAGATCCTTGTAAAAGTAGGCCACAGATTGAAGAATATCCCCTTTACCTTACTTTTTCTATACTCAAAAGACAATATTCCCTTTTTCCGCTATCTCTCTCCCTCGCTAACAAAAATAAGGACATAAAACTGGAGAATCCTTGAAACACTAACACACGTACGCACTGGCACACACGCACACACACGGGCGCAAAACATGATTATTGCAGCTGAAATAAACTTTTTTTATTTTGGTTTGGGGAACGGAAACTTTTATTCTGCAGTTTGTTCTCTCTGCTGGGGAGAGGGGAGGGGAAACAGGTCCTGCCGGGATGCATATTGATTGTTCCTCCATTCACTCGGCCTGGGAGTTGATGCGAATCGAAATTCGGTGCATTATTCATTGGGCCTCTCACTCGCATATACATATACCCATGTACATATATATTCAGGGAACATCGGTGGGAATTGTTTGATGTTTGTCTAAGCGAGTGTTTGGGCTCGACCCTGACTCCTGCCAGCTAGGCAGGTCCTCCTCTGCTCACTCAATTATTTACTCCAACTTTCAGTCACAACCTTGATTCCAAGAAGGAATGAATAGGGGACTTTCTTGAGACTAAAGGGACTTTCTCCAAGGTTCACTCACAAAACAATTTGTTATTCATTAAGCTGTATAAATATATACCTGGAAAAATTATTTAAAAGCGATAAATTACAATTTAAAATGGTTATATTAAATATAGTTCATTCAAATATATGTAAATATATCTTAAAAACCATTTTTGTTACAATTAAGGGAGTTACTATTCGGGGGAAAGGACCTTAGACTTAAGCATTCCCCTTTTGGATGGGCTCTCGGTATTTATAAATAGTGTTTGTCATTGGATTGGCAATGTGCGATTACAAGGAACACCTTTAAATTGTATATATTAAATATAATTCATTCAAATATATATTAATATATCTGAAAAACCATTTTTGTTACAATTAAGGGAGTTACTATTCGGGGGAAAGGACCTTAGACTTAAGTATTCCCCTTTTGGATGGGCTCTCGGTATTTATAAATAGTGTTTGTCGTTGGATTTAAAATGTATATATTAAATATAATTCATTGAAATATATGTAAATATATCTTAAAAACCATTTTTATTACAATTAAAAGTGTTACTATTTGGGGGAAAGGACCTTAGATCTAAGTATTCCCCTTTTGGATGGGCTCTCCGTATTTATAAATAGTGTTTTGTCATTGGATTGGCAATGTGCGATTACAGGCTGTCCATAACGTTATCCTTGTTGTTGTTGTAATAAGCTTGTCAGAGCCGGCTTTCCGCCATCGCCTCCCTCTTCCGGTAACCTTGAACCCAAGTCCGCCGCCCCCTGCTATACTGCCATACTTATATACTATATAGCCCGGGCCGCAGCAAGTGTCTGTAGGTAAACATTTGACCTTCTGCGGCCAGGAGTCTAAATTTAAAACGTTTAGCAGCAATTTGTATATAATACGCAGACGATGAATACCAATGAGTGCACTCATCAGAGTCAAGTTGCGATGAAAGGCCAAGCTCCCGCCGAGTCCTGAATTAACCAATTAAATATGTGCTTACGTTTGAAAGGATTTATGTGGGCCAAATGAATGCGGGCAGGACTGGCGCGGCAGGAGACTAATTAATTGGCAGGCCACTCGACTTGTACACACAATATTTCATATTTTTCAACTAAATTGGACATGTGATGTTGCTTAATCAGATTTAAGTCCATTAGTGCTACTATATCCCACTAATTGGCATAAATTCAATGGTTTCCAAAGGCTCTCCCCCATAATAAAATCAAGCACTCGGCGGTTCATGTAATCCTGCATAAATTAAGCTGAAAATAAACTATAAATATGGCTTTTAATAAAACACTAACATTATTAAATTTTCCATAATTAGCACAGTTGTGTTTTTAGTTTTCTTATGTGTAATATATCCACATGCCGTAATTAGTTTTGAATAAATCACAGAATCACAGGAGTGGGATAAACCCTATTGAATTAGACCCAATTAGTTGATAATTAAAATGTACATTTCCCCTGTGAATCATTGATTAAACCTCGCCAAACTTGTGAGCAGGCAGCGCCAAAAAGTTGGCGAAACTTGTGCCACTCGCCTCGGGGACCTCCTTTGGCCTCCTTTGCCCGCCATTTTAGCCATTTTAAACTACTTTATGGCCTCCAACAGACACCATCAGCCACCCACATCTGCCTCTAACCAGATGGGGAGCATCGAAAATCGATAAAAGGAGCGCAAGGAATGGGGCCAGGAGACGCTAAGGCGACAAGGATGTCAGCATAAGTGCTCAACTTTGCCGAACAGCTTAAAGAAGCATTGCCTGGGCTCTCCCTCTCCTTCTCCCCCTCCTGCCCCTCCTTCTCCTTCTCCCCCTCCTCCTCTCCTTCTCCCCCCTCTCCTCTCCTTCTCCTTCTCCTCTTGGCCTACTATCCATTTATATATTCGAACTTTATCCCTCAAAGTAAGAGAAACTATGAGCAGGCCAGATAAATGGCTACTAAAAATAAACTCACAACTTTGATTTGGTCGAAACATTAAATAAACATTTGCAAATCTATGCGGCATAGCCCGAGAACTTCTGCTAACTTTTTTCGTATCCCCGCCCATTAAAATAGTGTTTTTGGTATTATATATTATAATGTTTATATGTTTATTTAAGAGCACCAAATTCCAAATAGCAAAATTCTCTTTTATTTTAATTCTCCTCTCAATTTCTTATTTAATTTTGAATTTTTCCCATCATTTCTAAATTCTTCTCTTTTATATAATTTAATTCTCCTCTCAATTTCTTGTTTAATTTTTAATTTTTCTTATCATTTCTAAATTCTTCTCTTAATTAACCGATCTTGTTAATAATTCATTCTTTTTTATTACTTGCCTTTATAATAATCCTTAATTCTTCTCTGAATTTGTTCCTTTCAATTCCATGTTTACATTCTTCAATACTTCTCTGAATTATTTACTCTGTCCTCTTTACTCTGCCCTCTCAAATCTTCAAATCTTCTTTCAATTCTTTGCTACGATTCTTCAATTCTTCTGCCGATTCCCATTGCGATTTGGCAAGCCCATGGCCCGCGGCCAAAAGCAGTAGGCACACAGCCTGTGCACATATTGCCCCCAATGACATTGGGCGCCAGTGGGTGGAGTGGGCAGCAGGGGGGATGGTTTTTGGAGACGTCGCCGCTGTCGTCGCCGGCAGAGTTTGGCCGCCGCCGCTGTGAGGCGGCGGGAGGCGCGCAGCAGGCGGCAAAGGCATTTCATTGACCTCATAAATTGTCCAAGAAGAGGCGAAAAAAACAAAAACAAAAAGAGAGCTGAGGGCATGAACCGCAAGCCCCAAAAATGGCATCCACAAGACGCGGCCATTTAGTGCCGAGCTACACAGCGAAAAACTTTTGTAAAGGAAAAAATCGATATAAAATATTTTTCCCCTTCTATTTTGTAAAAATCATTTAATATATATAATATAAATATATATAAAATATATATATAAAATAATTTATAGAAATATCTTATTTAACCTTAATAATAATAATAAATTTTCCTGCTTATTTAATTCTTCCTTCTTTTATTAACATTTTACTATTTTAAAAATATAAATTAAAAACAAACCAATTAAAATGTAGCTGTAATAGGCCAACCCTAATAAAATACAATATACAAAATAACTAAATACATTGTAGATGGTAATTGATAAAATGTAATATTTGCCATCAAATGGCACCTACTTTATTTAATTTTTCAAATAACATTAACAATTTCTCTGGCTTACAAAAACCTTACAATTTTCTGTGTGGAAAAGCAGGGAAAACCTGAAAAAACAACAACATCACCAGTTATTAATGCCCGCTCGTTGCTCATCGTTTCGAGCTAAACTGTTTGTCATTGTGCTTTGGGGAAAGGGCGAAGTAGTGGAAGGGAGCAGGGGGCAAAGCCATGGAGATTAACAGGAAAAAACTGGAGAAAGACCAGACGCCAATGGGGAATAAATTCAATGCGGTTCTTCAATGGACGTGCATATATGCAAAGAATACTAAGGCAAAAGGACTAGCCAATAAAGAGAGAGAGAGAAAGTACCTAAAGGTCTGAAAAGCAAAGAGGTCCAGCCAGAAGTCACCTGGGGACAGTGGAGCAAACTGTACACTCTCTTTATATTATTTTTATTAATTATAGTCAACCCTAGGAGGAGGCTCGGCAACTTAATAATAAAAGTTGCTTGAGAAAAACTGTTATATTGAATTTAGATTTTTAAAGGTAAGGACATTCCTTTGACCCCACTGTGCCGCTTATCAGTGAGGAGGGGGCGGCGAAGGCGAGAAGTGGAAATAGCAAAATGGAAACAAAACGCTGGCTTTGATCGCTGGCTTTTGATAAGCGTCAATGACACAGACTGCCAGCCAGTGCAGGGTGGTGGGCAAAGGATGTGCACCCATACAGGCAAAGGGACCCTTGTTGCTGCAGTGCTGGCTGTGAATCACTGATTTTGCCACTCTTTCTCTCATTATGCACTGCATTTAGTACATACATATATATAGTATATAGGATACACAGTGTTACCTACACATTGTGCATTGTAACCGAGAGCTGACTCATTCAAACTGGTCGCCGGGAAATTAGGGCAAACTGCAGCTATGCGGAGGCGGTGGCCTCTGCTTAAACTTTATAGAACTTTTTAGTAGAGTGTAGTTTTTCAAAAAAGAAACTTGATTTTGTAACTATTTTATTAGGGATTACTGGAGTCTATGAGTCCTTGAAGTATATGTATAAGAATAAATTTCAGTTAAATAAATAAATAAATAATAAATTGTACCACAATTTCGATTGCTCTCAAGCTCTCAAGCTCTAAGGCTTCTGCTGCTCGTTGAAGCCCTTTTTTCGCCAAGTGTAGCAAATGCGATTAGACCTCGGCCACACTGCATACTTTCAGACAGTCGCAGGAAAATGACTTCTCGAATGGCAAAAGCCAAAGGCAATACTGTGAAGAGAAACGGGAGTCCAGGGGCGGAATGCCCTAATGGGAGTGAGTAGGGAATTAGCATGCAATGAGAACGAGAGAGGGGCAAAGAAGGAGGGCATGACTAATATGGGTCTCGCGCGTCGCCTCATTTCTTCATCTACTTACTTCCCTGACCCCTTAATTTTTTTTTTTCTCTTTTGCTTCTTGTTTTTGTTACTTCTCCCCCGTTTACTTTTCGTATTTCCTTGTTGTTGCTGTAATAGTGTTATGGCGTGCCGACTGGCGGCACCAGCTAGTAGGTGTTAAGTAATGACACACATACATTTAGTGCGCCAAGGGTTAAAAGGCGGGAGGGACTGCTTTCGGGGTTATTCGCTGAGGTCGCCAATTATCGGGGTCTGCCAACAACATGGTAATGGTAATCAAGCCTTAATTAGAAATCATTTCCCAAGGAATGGTAAGCGATCTTTAATATTTGGTTATTTGTTGTTGTGAAACTTATATAGTTCTTAAAGCCTAAATTTTTTATTCAGATTATTAATAGCCACAAAATTCGTTACTTAATATGTAGTTATTTACTTAAAAACTAAACAGTTTGTGATTCCTAAAAACACATTTATTAAACTAAAGTATTCACGGACATGCCGCCTTATTTTTTTTCGCAAACCCATTACTATAGGTAACCATGCTTTGCATTTTCATTTACATATAATGGCCGTAGGACTTTCTTGGTCGCTTGGTAACAGTGTGGCTATGCCAGCCATGAATTCCAACCTTACATAATTGAACTGACTTTCTGGCGGCACAACAAGGATAACTAGGATAACGGGACCCACAGGCACAGGCACACACACACACACACATAGCAACAGCCTAAAGTCGGCCACCGACTGCAGTGCGAAGAATTCCTTGCATACTTTTTGGAGGAGAGGCGAGTCGAGTCGAGATGAAAATTCCGAGCACACACACACACTCAAAAAAAATATAGGAAGACCCAATGAGGGAGCGTTCATTCAGGGCAACATCTTTTCACGAATATTTCCCGCTTTTCCAGCCCCCTAGCTTTGCCGTGCCGAATCCCGAGCCGAATTTGTAAGCCAATTCGATTAGACGCGTTAACCGTTCTCGGCGCCAAGCGAACGCCAACTGAACTTATCAGTCACTCAACTGAGCATCGACTCAGCCGACAACTACAACTACCACTGCGAACCCATCCATACACTTATATACATACAAAAACAGTCTATTTGTATGTGTGTGTGCGCGCTTGATGGAATAAGTATAAGGGGGTCCTCGTCGGCAAAAAGTAGTCCGAAAACTATGCTGAGTTTGCCCACAGTAAGTGTGAGTGGAACGGCAATAGAGTGTGTTTATTAACCCGTAGACTGTGCGTGGGGCTGAAGTTTTCTACAACTATAATTAAATATATTATACTTTTGAATCTTAGTTTAATCGTTGTTTTTGTATGCATATCCATTTGCTTTGGATTTTAATTATGATATTTCAATTTGCACAAAACTACAAAAAGGCATTTTTATTTTGCACACATAAGGGTTAAGAGTTTTGCGAAAAATTCAACCTGTTATGTCAACAAGCAAGCATGCACTGAACATTATCGGACTAAAAACTGAAGGATTCAGCAGCCGACGAGACCATCTTCTAACAAATAAATGTATAATTCTTATAAATTCTTAATATATTACTAGTATTATTTTTAAAACAATATAAAAATTATAAATTATAAATTGGCAGCTTTATGTTATGTTCATCTGATTTTGATTTAAATTAAAGAATAAAAACCATAATATAAAGAGATGCATGCTTTGGTATCTTTATGTTGTGCTCTTTATTATTATTCCTTTCGTTAGAAATAATAAACATGTACTAAAATATATAATACAATTATCGCAACTTTTTTCATAAATAAATAATAATAATTTTTATTTTATTATCATAGGCGATATCAGGAGGACCACTGTACTTGGACACACACACACAAACGAGGCGGAATATTGTTGACTGCACATTTCGTTTATTGCTTCTGCTTTTGCTTCGCCTGCTAAGCCTTGAGCTCCACCTACCGTTTGCTTCCGGCAGAAACAGAAGCACGAAAAGTGAGAGATAAGGAGACGGAAAAGGAGAAAGAGCAAGGAAAACAGAAGAGAAAAGAGAGAAGGAAATCCTCGGCCAGACTGCATGCCATAGAGTGCAGCAGTGTAAGCTTTTCAGGCTTGGACATGTTAATGGGGTCGCCCCCACGCCCCTCGCCCAGCTGCGATTGTTGTGGCAGAATGCAAAATTGATCAATTTGGACGTCAGGCCTGTCAGGACGTGAAACCAGACAACGACAGCGACAGGCTGAAACCGAGGCAGCTGAGCAGCAGCAGGAACCAGTAACCAGGACGAGAGCCAGAATGGGGTTTCGGCCATAGCTCGAACGCCCTAATTGTGTTGGCATCCATAATGCAATTGCAGACTGAACTGCTGGACACTGAGTGTGACTAGGATTGCTTCTGGTCATTCTCGATATCTAGTGGACTCTTTCGGAGCTTCAACAGAACCGCCAAAGGTTTTCAAAATTAATATTCAACTTCAACGCACGAAAGTAGGCAATACTTTATTTAAGATAGCTAAATTTCCCCCATATTTCAGGAGATATACTCTGAAGTGTCATAGAAAATTTTATATGTGACAAATTCTAACATTTCGAGGGATTTTGTATACATGAAGCCTTGTTTTTGTATTTTCTGGAACACGGCTGAAATCTGAGCGGTAGGTAAGCAACTGGTTGCCACACACGAATACGACCCATTTCCATTGTGTGCTTCATCCTCTCTCTGTCTCTCTCTCTCTCTTTAAAAAGGCAGAGTTGCCACATAATTCGATTACCATGCATGCAGCACTCATCGGGGCGGGGTGGCTTGGGGCTCGGGTTGGGGATAAAAGTGTCAGTTCCCGTCCCAGAGCAACCACGCAAGCCACTCCCTGCCAGTGGGGATGTGGGTGCTACACGCACCACACTGATGGATGAGTCGCAGCGTTAAGTGCCATTAAATCAGGCGGATACTGCAAAGAGGGTCTAAGGGTACGCTGTAAAGGACTTACTCTTGTGTGTCAAAAGCCATACTGCTTACTTTGAGCCATATTTGAAAGTGATTTGAAATCAGTGATTGACTTGGTGGCTTATTATTTACCTACACATTCAATAGTTGTGGAAAATCTATTAATATTCATCTAATTTAGTTTACAATTAAGTGCCTGGTGTACTTACTTTGGTATATTATTAGTTATAAGCTTAATAATATGATTCTGTGTACCAAAAATAATACATCTTGCCTCCTATTTTTTCCTAGGAAGTTTAGCATTTATGCTCTCAGTGCAAGAACCATTGTCAGCTCTTTGAGTTCTCATTCTCCCCCGGCTCTGTCCGTCTCAGCCAGTTAATTGCTTTAGGAATCATGCATCGAGAAAGCCCAGCCGACAGTGATTGGAATTATGCAGCCTTAGATATGGATATTCTGCGAGTACTTATATATAGAAACACTTGCACTGGAAGTGCTTACAAAGATGGCTTTAAACATTGAGTAAACATACTCGTGCATATTTATTTACATAAACCCAAGCCCAGCTGGGAAGTTGAATCAGAAAAAAAACAAACAAATAATACATATAATAGGTCCATACATACATAGAGACTACAGAATCTAAGTACAAAAATACAGGATATAGCTCGAAATATAGTCAAAGGCTTAAATAAAGTATATTAATCTATTTCCAAACTGCGAAGATTCTGTGAAACCTGGGATGCTGCTGCATCGCTGGACTTGCGCTGGTTGCCCTTTTTGAGCTTGTTTATCTGCCAGTTCTGGGCATCCATCAGATAGTCCCTGGAGGAGGTAATAGTACAGTTATTAGAGTATTTTAAAGTGTATATATGTATGTTCACACCTTTGCTCCTTAAGCAACTGCATCCAGCTTGCCTTCAGCTCGGCCATCTTACCCGCCTCGCCACCATACTCTTCCGGCAGCATGGAGCGCGGAAAGTGACGGTACGGGGTCTCTGCGCCGGGCAAGTGGAAGTGGATGAGCTTAAAGACCTCGCTTTTGATAAACGGCTTGACCACGGCCATCACCTTGTCCACGAACGAGGGGCAGTTGAGCACATGGATCTCCTTGAGCCGCACAGGATGCGCCTCCTGGACGAACTTCATGTAGACGCGCAACGCGCCGAGTGCCGTCTTGGTTAGATGGCGCAACGTATAGCCGGCCATGTCGAAAATGGGTATCTCACCGTCCGACAAACGCTCCTCGTCCTCCGTGGCAAAGCGGCAGTCGGCCACCATGAAGAACACCTTGATGCCGGCCGTGAAGTTGAACTGCATGGGGAGTTTTACAATTAGTGGTTGGTAATAACATATAATAAACTCTGACTTCACATGAATAATGCTTATTCAATAGGCTTTTCTCCCTGTGCACTCTCACTCACCTTGTCCGCATCGAAGTCGACGAGGCGGTAAAAGAGCAGCTTGTTGTTCTCCGGGGTCAGGCCGGGCAACGGCACCAGATCACTGCAAGCAGAAGGCAAAGAAGTGGCTAACATATAAATGCCGGGGAATGGGAATGGGAACCGGGCCCAAACCGGTTGCCACAATAAGATGACGCCCCTCTGCCGAATCGCAAAAGCCAATGCACTCTCTGTGCGCACACTGTGCGAAAAGTCAGGGAGCAAATATGCAAATAACACTTATCTAAGCCCAGTCCAACATCCAGAGTTTCGTTGGCTAATTGTAGTAGCAGTGGAATTCTGGCCTCATTAAAATGTAATTGTCAAGAAGTCGCTATTTTTCAACCTGGCAATTAACGATTGATAATGTGTCTATTTAAAAATTTAACTAAACATTAACTTGTTCGTCGTGTCCAATTAAATGCTTGGCAAAGAAAGGGGTGTAACTTTATAACTTATAATTATTAATTACAAGTTAGTTCTTTTACTGAATTTTTGTGGAATTAAATTTCAGTTGTATTTTCGTGTGTCTTTCTAAATATTTATCTATATACGCCCGAAAACCCGTCAAGCTAGTTAATAAAAAAATTTACAAGTCTTTCATTTATTAACTTAAAATGTAAAAAACAATAAAACAATAATAACTGCCAGCAAATGAAGGCGTAAATCTCTTTCTGTTTTTTATGCGGCTACTGTCCGGTTTTTAAATGTTTCTTTTTTATAAAATGTACCTAATTAAAAATTCTAGCGGAGTTCCATTCGCTATAAATGTTTCAACTTTTGTGGTAATTTACCATATTAAAATCATTAAAATATTGTTTAAGTAATATTGAAATAATTCCTTCCATTCTTTATAAACTAAATACCCAGAAAAAAATGCTATAAATTTCAAAGTACTAGCCCCACGGCTGATAAATTAGTCAAGCGCAAAGTATGAGTAATGTTCTATTAGTTTGATAGTTTTCCCACGATTCAATCTAATGGGATTCCCTGATCTCGACTTACGCCACTTGCAGCAGCTGCTGGGAGCTGGCATCCAAGGGATCCCGCTCGATGAAGATGTGGGCATGCTTGTTCCGCAGTCCATAGTTGTGCTCGATGAGGCGCTGGGCGGCGGACAGATCGCCGCGCGTCGTGTGCAGAAAGCGGCGCAGAAGCAGGCAGGCTGGGGAGGAACCAAGGAGATGTGGTGTGGGTATGGGTATGATTACGAGTACGAATACAAATACGAATACGAGTATGAATACGAATTCGCATGCGAGTGTGTGCTGTGCAGTGGTTACGCAACTGCAGTGGCTGCAGTGGACTCGCATCTCTTGTACACAATTGACCCACTAACTAACCTGAGTTAGTTGGCCATCGCCAGCAGACGGACTTACACAGAAAAAAAAATATACAAAATATAAGAGCTTGCTTAAATTTTAATTGAGAAATTGTCCAACAACATGAAGCCAAATTAGGAACAATTTTAAAAGATTTCAAGATTAATTACCTCTCATTTAATGATTTAAATTATATAAAGTAATATATAATTAATATACATACTCAGAGGCTTCTATACTTATTATAGATTTAATTTATTATGGTACAGTATATTTCTCTGTATTTTGCATTACAATTTAAAATATTATTATTATTTTTTTTTAGCTGAAAGAGGTCAGTAGTCGTTTGCAATTTATATCGCTTATATGCAAAATCTTGGTGTATTTTGAAAGCACGCCGCGTGTTCCAACATTTTGTGCAAAAGTATGCAAATATCAGTTCGCATAATATGCAACATATTATTAATTATTCATTTCCTTTTGTTTTTAGGTAAACGTTTATACACAAAATATTTTTCCCCTTATATGTGCATCCCTTAAACCAATGCACTTATATTAAATATTTATCTAAAGCATTTAAGCTATTATTTTATGGAATCTTTTCTGTTTCTAAAGTGCACTCGAAAAAAAGAGGTGGTTTTACGCACATATATTCGGCGGCAGCTGTGGCTGCGCTTTGGTCCACTCCTGCAGCTCCAGGACCCGCTTGGCCACCAGCTGATCTTCGCTCTGCTCGTTTATGTGCACCATTTTGTCCGCGGCCGCAAGAACTAACGGGACTATCGATCTATCGGGCTTCCGCGAGTAAGCGAGATGGCTAGAGGGTGATCTAGAGCGAAAGAGCCTGGGGAGAGCGCGTCTGTGCGACGCTAATTCGCGACTGCAACTGATTGGGCTTCGTTTTTTGGCTTTTCGTCAAGTCGATGCTGCCTCCGGCACTCTGCCGGCTTCGCAGCCCGCTGCCGCAGCTGGCATCGCAAATAATAATCCAAGTGCTGGAATAATGGAAGCCATGCGATCAGTGGAAGTCTAAGTGCAACTGTATGCGGGACTGCTGCTATACAGGTGCGAGTGTGTGTGCTTGCAATTTTTGTTGTTGCCATCTTTCTACTTTCCTCTTTCTCTTGTCATCCTTCTTCCACTGACATCTGGAAAGCTGAAACTATAAACAAACAATTAACAACTATAAACAAAAAACTCTATTAAATTACATTAAAATTCTGAAAAGATGCAAAAATTAGATAGGAATAAATATTGATAGTTATATATATATATATTACATTTCTTAGTTCCCAATTTAGAATTCTAAATCAACCGTTTTATTCGTTTGCCTTTTTATTCTCTTTTCTTGCTGACCTGGCCCAGTGGTCCAGATTACTTTCACTAATTTATGCTAATTTTTCTACACTCAAAAATATATATCAAACTATTTATAGGACGGAATCTTTTTGGATGTTGATATACATACTAAACCCTTTTTTCCGTATATTTTCAAGACTAAAAACAAGCAGCAGTCGCCTTCATTAGTATCCTGAATTCTAGCACAACTCAGACCATGTTGCAACCCCCTCTTTGCCCTATTAAATTGTATACCTATTGGTAATTAATATTGACATTATATCTTGATACTTCGAACTTAATTTAAGCCATCTTTTATTTGGCTGACATCGCCCGTTGTCATCACATACCACCGCCTCGCATCGGTGTTGTGCAATTTTCCATACACGTATACCTACATTGTTGACTTTTCTGTGTCAGAAGGTCAAAAACCGGCGGTGTGCGTGTGTGTATATTGCGTGGGTGCTGTGCGGTTTTTCCGGCTGCCACACGGCTATGACGGCTTTCCACGTAGGTCGCGTCCATTGCCGTGTGGCTTGGCCGACTCTTCGTTACCCTTCCGGAAGGGTATTTGAATTTTTATTACGTCTGTCTATATCGAATAGCTGAGCTCCTTTTATATTTGGCTGGGAGTAGTAGAAAAGATCTAGCCAAATTTGTATTTATTATTAAGGAATTTTTTATGAATATCAATGCGCATTCTTTTCTTAAAACTTATTTAATATCTCTTTATGTTAATACCTCTAAAATAAGTTTGAGAAAAGATTACAGTTTATGTTAATTGGCTGATCTACAGGGTATGTTAAGCTTCGGTCACATTTACATCTATCTTTTGATATTCTTCTTTTGTGGTTAGCCGCCGTTTCTTGTTCGGTTCGGTTCGGTTTCCAGCTTTATTTTTATCGCGACATTGGCAAACAATTTTCGGCAAGGCGAGGCGAAGTCGCAGTCGTAGTCGCTCCACTTGTTATGCTGGCTCTGCTACCGCTTTCGTACGTGTTTCGCAAGTTAAACTATTTACAACACAGCAACAACACGGCCAGCATAACAGCAAACATGAACTAAAGCAAAACTGTCAACAGAGAAGAGAAGCAGACGGCGAAAGCGAATCGCCGCCTTACATTTCAGCTGGCAGAGAACCAAAACAGAGAACTGGCGGCGTCGGATTACCCATATACACCTTACAGTCAAACTTCCAGCGATCGAATTTAATCTTCATATGTATCTTCTTCGTGCTTCGTACTTCCAACACGAACAATCCAAACTGGAACTTGAAAAATGCTCTCTTTCTCTCGCTCTCTCCATATTCCGTTAAGATTTCCAGGAGCATCGAGAACTTGGAACCTTCAAAACTCCTTTAAAAAGGTATTTAAAACAAAACACTTAAAAAAAATTACTTAAACGCTAAAATTTATATTAATTTCTTATAAATATATTATTATTTATTTAAATAATAATTCTTTATCACATAAAAAATATTCTTAAACATTTCGTTTTATGTTTACCATATAAACAAATTGCTCATACGACATGTGGGTGAAATGCTGAAACTTATATTAATTTCTTATAAATATACTAATATTAATAATAATATGAATACTTATTTATTATTATTATATTATTAATATTTCTTAATTCCAAAGAAATATTCAGAAACAATTCGTGTTTATAATTACCAATCGATATTGCTCATACGACATGTGGGTAAAATGCTACAACTTATTTCTTATAAATATATTATTATTTTCTTAAATAACATTTTTTATCCCAAATAAATATGCAGGAGCATTTCCTTTTCTTATATATATATATATATATATATATATTATATATTTCTTATATAAGGAAATTGCTCATACGACATGTGGGTAAAGTAAAAACGAAGAAATAAATTATATTTTTTATAATTTGGTTTTGTAAATATTTGCCTTAGTTCGTGTTAGTTAGGCTCGACTGTTTCCACTGGCTGCCAATTTTGAGTGCAGCTGTAAACTGATTAAGCCGAAAGCAAACGCAGCGAAAAAACACGCACAGAAACCCCCTCCCCCCACAAGACACCACCTTTGATGGGCGGCTTGGCCCTGAAAATGGAACTTGGCCGGGGAGGCGGCCAACACTTCATAAAACAAAGGTTCAAAGCAGACTAAAAAATGTGCTAACTGCCAAATTAAAATGGTAAAAAAATGTTAAATGGTAGTTCAACTCGTATTTTACGTGGATTTGAGTATGGGAATTATGGTCATGTGAATACTATGGCTTATTCTTGGCCCTTGACTGTGACCTTGGCGTTGCACTAGCTCCAACAGGGAAATAGTTATGCAGAAGAGTATATTTTTAAATATATATATTGCTCTTTGGTTACTAGTTTCCATATTTATTTATATCTAGGCAGCCTTAGTCGTGAATTAGTAATTAAAACCTTCATTCTGAAAGTAGAAAGCTGCTTAAAAGAAGCATCTATTTTGTACAATTATTTCTTTTAAAGAACTTAAAGAGCTCCAAATATTTGGATTAAATTAAATAAAATATATAAGAAATAAGTTAAAATCTGTTTATGTTGCTTTAAAACTTAAGTGTTAAGTGTTATTCCTTGTAGATCTATGTTGTTAGTAAAAGATATATGTGTATCTGCGCTAGAAGCTCTATCTATAGATAATGAATTATAATTTATAATACTTTCCTGCATTTTGTACATATGTAAATATGGGACTTTGGCGGTTAATCAACAACACTTTGAGTGTGGGAATCGCGCAAAGTGCATTAATACCTACTACTCTGCTGTTTGCCAACTTTGTTTGCATCATTTGGCTAAATCAATTAGCTAGAATACGCGCACTGTCGACTAATTATGGCCACTGGCAGACAGCATCATCATCAAGGCAAAACGAATTGGCGGTTACAAAAGTCGTCATGCAAATTACTGCACATTTCGGCCAGAGTAAAGAATGATAAGTGCATTTGCAGCCGAGGTAAAAATGTTTAAAGCAATAAATAAAAGCTTTAAAAGCTCCAACTCACTCTGCTGAAATCCCTCAAGTCAAATAAAAAAAACACAAACTAAAGATCGTTAGCAAATGCTGCAACACCTTCATTATTCTCGGGAGCCCTTCTATCTGCTAACTTTGATTTTGAAACTATCTAATAATTTTTGATTAGAAGCAAACTCACATATTACCTCATATGCTGATTTGCACTTTAATCATGACTCACGAGACTTCATTTTTAATTCTGCTTCGCCGATTGCGATTTATTTATTTATTTAAAAGCAAAGGTATTTATTTTTACGCAGCTTCGTTTAAAAAATGGAATGACAGCCAAATGCCGTTTATTTAATAATAAAATATTGTCTTAAAAATGATTTGACCAAAAATTAGGATATAAAAATGCCGATTTAAGGACCCAAAAATCCGCATTTGATGTCTTCTGAAGAGCATAATTTGGCCAAAAATGGAATGACAGCCAAATGCCGTTCATATTCGGAATCGCCGCTAAAATCTTAATTATTTAATAATAAAATATTGCCTTAAATATGATTAATTGACCAAAAATTAGGATATAAAAATGCCGATTTAAGGACCCAAAAATCCGCATTTGATGTCTTCTGAAGACCATAATTTGGCCAAAAATAGAATGACAGCCAAATGCCGTATACTGTTCGATTCGCCATTAAAATCTTAATTAGTTAGAATTAAAATAATTTAAATATGGAACAAAAAAATTTTGCCCAATTTTTGAAAAAATGATAAGGGGTTACATCATTAAAATTGCCAAAAATTGGGAAAAATTTTATTCTTTTAAATTTGTAAAGTCGATATGCAGATTAATTAAGCAAATAAAAACAAACATAGAACAGCTTTCCGAATTGAATTTAAGGCTGTTTTGGCTTAGTTATAAACATTTTTCAGTTTTAGTGACTTCAGATCGCGGATATGCAAATCGTTGATCTAATGCTTGGTGTTTGCCTGTTGCTTGATATGGAAGGCTCTCTATTTGATCGGCGACTTATTGATTAAGTCTCGATCAATATTATTTCTCTTATTTAAATTGTTTAAATCCTGAAATATATTT
>VNKC01003850.1:0-28932 GCA_008042775.1 Drosophila pectinifera | reverse complement strand
TATATTTATATATATATATATATAAGCACTTTTTTAATTAATTTAACTGGCAAGTTCTTTAACATTAGTTAGAAATGATGTCGCATCAATGCCTCTTTAAGAAGCTCGGTATAAACCTAAACCTATACCTATCTGCTGATTCCCTTCCCATAAGTAGTCTTGAAACCTCATAATGCCCCTGGCACTTCTCCCCCAGACCGTGTAGCTCCCATAAAATGTTATTGGTCAGATGTTAATTGAATTGTCTGTGGCTCGATACGCAATTGTCTCGTTAGTCCCAGCCATGGGAAACCGTTTAACGATCTCGCCACTGGCATTCCCATTTCCGGAGCGCCATTAAAGAGCAGAGAATACACAGTTCACGGGACAAGGGACACGGGAGGTAGGACACTATTTCGCCTGATAATAAACCCACCCACTTTGCTCTCTCTTTTTGGGGCTCGCTCCATTCACAGGAGGACAATAAGAAACTGCAAGTGTGGCGAAAATTGATTCCAACATAAATAAAAGGCAGCCAAGCGTGGCCAGACAAGGATAGGAGAGGCGAGCCGAAGGATTTGCGACCGGCTGGAAGGGAAAATCAATATAGTGGTCACATGTAAGGGGACACCACCCGAGGACTGGCAATATGGTGGCTCTGCGAAACGGGACGGGGCAGACGACTTCTAGCCTCCAGTTGCTGTTGCTGAGCGATTGAGCGAGCGAGCGAGAACCCCAGATAGGGAGCGCCATGTCGGACCGGTATCCGGCCAGCTTCTACGATCACCACCATCATCTGGCCCCTCATCCCGCCATGTCGCACTATCCGCCGCAGCCCTACAGGTCCGGCTACACCGGCTACCATCCGTACGCCGGCTACGGCTACGGCTCGTCCATGTCCAGTGCCACGTATATGCCCAACTTCTACCGCTACGCTCCGTACGCCTCGCCGCACTACAGCCAGCAGCACCAGGGCATGTTCACGCCCGCTGGCCAGCAGCTGATCCCCTCCAGCGTGCTGCACTACCCACCCAGGTCACATCAGTACCAGCACCAGCAGCAGCAGCATCCAGTGCCGCAGCCACATCATCAACCGGGCTATGAGCAGCCCGCTCCCTCGCCGTACAGTTCTTCCGCCTCGTATTCAAGCCGTGGCTTCGGTGGCTACGCCGGGCCAACCCCCCACTATGCTCCGCCCGGAAGATCCTCCACGCCGGCGCCCAACCGCACCGTGCTGCCGCCGAATTACCTGGAACCACTGCGCAGCTACAGCGAGCAGCACCAACATGCCATTGCCCAGCAGCAGCACCTGCCGCTGGCGGCCACGCCGAAGCTCGAGGATCCGGACATCGAGGTGGAGGCCTCTGGAGCAGCATCTCCGGCCCAGCGGCTGACCACGTCGCCGCCGATGATCAGTGCCACCGGCACGGACAGCGGGATCAGCAACTGCAGCACCAGGGCGCGCAGCGACAGCAGCCAGAGCACCCCGGTGTACAGCGGTGACTATCCGGTTAACATGTCCGTGGAGTCCGCCTCCTGTGTGCCGTACCACTGTCCCGCCGATGGACGGGACTTCGAGGAGGAGGAGCTCCAGCCAGCACCCGTGGCCGAGGCGGCCCGGCGGACGGACACTCCGCTCGATATTCCCGGTAAGTTGTCAGCCTTCTATCGCGGCGCCTGTCGCTCTTTCATTACACTCTATTTAATTCGCAATTATGCGAGGCCGCGGGGGAGAATTCGAAAATTTATGCCAACATATGTCAGGGCGGATTATGTAACAAGTATTGAAAGTCAGTAAGGGGTGGCCAGGGAGCCAGGGAGCAGTGACTCCAGCAGAAGTCACTGTGGGAGTCGTTGGATTGAACTGGTCAGTTCGGCTATCTTTAAACAAAATATCAAAAATTACAGAGGGAGAGCTGAAAAACACTTTAATTAATAAAATAATATTAAATAATATATTTCTGGAATAAAGGAAACTTAAAATATTTCAGGATAATACGATAATATTCCCTTACTGGTCAGTTTGGCTATCTTTAAACAAGAAGTCGAAAATTACAGAAGAAATGCTGAAAAATACTTTAAAAAATAGTTTAATAATATTAATTTAATATATTTCTGGAATAAAGGGAACCTAAAATATTTCAGGATAATAAGATAATATTACCTTGGACTTTGTATTCAAATTAGTTTAAATGCTCGTTCAAAAAGTTAACTTTTTGCTGTGAAATTATTATTACAATGTTGAACCGAACTCTTTATTTTATTTTTCATATATTAAAAAATATATTCTGGAAACCAAAAGCTAGTAAGTGCCAGTCCAAACAACAAAGAATCAAAAATTACAGGAGGAAAGCTGAAAAATAGTTTAATTAATATAATAATATTAAAGTAATATATTTCTGGAATAAAGGGAACTTATAATATTTCAGGATAATACGATAATATTCTTTAGACTTTGTATTCAAATTAGTTTAAATGCTCGTTCAAAAAGTTAACTACTTGCTGTGAAATTATTATTACAATGTTGAACCGAACTCTTTAATTTATTTTTCATATATTAAAAAATATATTCTGGTAGCCAAAAGCTACTCAGTGCCAGTCCAGGTCAGGGACTTGTCCCAGTGATTGGAGTAGACCCCATCGCACCCACTGTGCCGGCATAGCGTAATGCTTGATTCCGCATGCAAATTAATGCAAGAACTGTCCGTTCGTGTTGCCGTCATCGTTGTCAGCGTGCCCGGAGTGTCGTCCGCACGGCTCCTCACCAGCACCTCGTCGTCGTGCTCCGCCAGCAATGTCCGATTTCAGGTTTCCTCCAGTCCTCCCTGGATTGCCACAGCAAAGCCGACGTTTGGCAAACACTCAACCAATCAGCGTTGGTTAACTGCTGAAATACTTCCGTTTCGCCGACAGGAGGGTCTGGTCTGGTCTGGTATGGGGGAGCTTTCGTAGGGGATGGTTTCAAGGGGGGCGCCTACGTCATGGCGCTTTAGAGGACTTCAAAATTAGCTGTCTATTTAGGCACGCGAATCCCCTGGAATCCCCGACAACCGACAACCGACAAGCGACAAGCGACTTTGCCCTGTGATGTGTGGCTTTTTAATTTTTTTGTCGTGTGTGCAAATCAATAAGTCAACCGTGGAAGCGGATGGGGATGGGGATGGGGATGTGGCGGTGGATGTGGATGACCCACCAGGTGCGAAGTGAGCGCACACAGCTTTTTTCTAAATATTTCGCAGTGCAAACGAGCCCCGTGCTGGTTGTGTGTGTGTGGGTGTTATCAATGGGCGTTTGACTTTCACACACAAAACACACACACTGGGGCGTCTAAGGGTGTCTTTCGTGTGCGTGAAATGTCATCACAGCCAGCATGTAAATGAACTTTACAGCGTAATGCGGTGGTTGCCGCTTTACTACCGTTAGGCGAAGCCACCCACACAGACGGCAAACACACCCTAGACGCCCACAAACACACTCAGGCACACAGACTTGCACACACTCATTGAGGGAGGAACCAGCGACACCCTCGAAGAGGATTCGGTGGAGGATTCACCAGGCGGATGGGGATTGGGAGCAGCTCCCCGGTGCAATAGCCAAGGCTTTAACTCAACTTCTCCCCGGTCAGTACCATATTGAGGCTAAAGGCAGAGCACCTGGAAGCCGAATGCAATTTAGGGTCTATTGTTATTACACCCACACAGAGTGCTGAAATTTTAATTAAGTCGACTGCCTTCGCATCCGTTGCCTCATTAATTAACAGCGAACTCTTTGATGAAATATGAACCCCAAGACATCACAAAAGTATTCTGTATATCCCTAACAAGATTAAGAAATAATAACTAAAATAAAACACAAACACAAGTTAAATAAAATGAGTTCCACACTGAAATTAATATATTAAAGATATACGATATGATCACATTGGGAATTCAACTCGGTTCGATCTTCTAAATTGATTTTAAATAACTTAATCTAAGTTATATTTTATATTATTATAAGATTGCTTTGGTGACTAAGAGAAGTAAAGGAAAATATTAAAAATAGTGTACTATAAGTAAGCTTATGAGCTTATCTTGATTTTGATCTAATTTAGACTCATATTGTTTAGTAAATAGAAGTTAGATTGATAAACTCCTCGAACTCGTTGCAAAGCTTTTGCATAAGCTCCTAAGCGAATTTAATGCCTATATTTAGTTCGTTTGGCAACAATAATTGATTTATTGACGCAACCGATTGCTTTGCAGTAACTGCCATAAATGCAGCCGCAGCTGCAGGCAGGGAGCCCAAAAAATATGGCCAATACGTAAATACTGCAAGCCGAGTCGCATGCGCCGAAAAGTGCGCTACACTTTTTGTTGATTTCCAGCGGTGCCTCCGCTCTTTCCCTCTCCTTGCGGGGCTGTGAGTGGGGAGGAACCACGTTCAACAAGTGCATGTCGCTCTCCGGAGCGGCGGCTCTCTGTCCGGCACTCGCTCTCTCTCTCTCCTCTCCCTCTCCCTGTGTCTCTCTACGAGGAAAATATTTGATAAGCGCGTGCGAAAAAGCCCTTCGATTCCACGTCGAACGGTCAATGTTCCGGGCTGGTATTTAACCCTTGATAGCCGCCTGCACGCATGACGAAATAATTACGGGCAGGCCAGGAATCAGCAATCTTTTTTGGCCCTATTGATTTTTGTTAGCCAGCCCCAAGAACTCAAGCTCCAACTTATTTTCCAGATGACATAAGCGCGACGTCGCCGGTGGCCAGTGGCACTGATAAGGTGAATCCGCCGCCCAGTTCCAGTGCCAGCTCGACTCCTCCGGAAGCTGTGAGGCGTACGGAAATCAATTTGCAGCCGGAGACATCGGCCACGGATGCGCCGACGACGCCGCAGGATGCTGGCGGTGATCCAATAAGCGAGGCGACCGAGGTGCAGCCAGGACATGCGGTGAGTTCCCTCTGCTGGAATCTAATTAGCGAGCGGCGGGAAAAATTGCAAATTAAAGCTGGAGGTGCAATTTGCCAGCTGCACAGCTCAGCCATGTATAAGGGGTCTAATGAAGAGGCAATCAGCGGGGCGGACCTGGGCCTGGTGGGCCATATCCTGCCGGGGATAAATTAGGCCAAAGCAGAGGCGCAAACCAGAGCCTGATAATGACAGCACTCGGCAGGCACACTCGTCACCATCACGCAGGAGATGTGGCCAAAAGAGAGGGCCAAAACGAAATGCGTTTAGCTCCATCGACCGGCTTTACTCATTGAAAAACTCGCAGAAGCGAAGCGAGTGGGAGCGTGGGGAACTGAGCGGAAAGCACGGGAAAAGCTCTCCCAAAGAGAGCCACGGCCGGAAGCCTTTTACAGGGTGCTCCAGCTAGCAGTGCGGCTCTTTTGAAAAAGGGGCGCCTATTGATTTTTGGGGCGCTGCTATGAACTTCACCCGGCTGGCTGGCTGGCTGGTTGGCTGGCAAGATTGGAGCTGCTTCGGGGAGAGCAGAGGGATGGGGGCGAGGACCAAGAGCCCTCTTTGGGGGTTGCCTGGTAACACGAGCTGCCAGCAGCGAGCAAGCGCCGGCCAGTTGGCGGGGAGCGGAGAAGCCTAGGGGTGCCCTGGGACTGGGGGCTCAAAGTTTTCCAAGTGCCCGCCAAAGAACTAAATCGATTTTTTTTGTTACCACTTGCAACAGCCACAGGCACAGCAACAGCAGCCACATCCTTTGACGGCCAACTGGAGTCCAACGCCTCGGCGACCGCGCACTCCGCCGGCGCCCCAGAACTCTCCCATAGGTTTTGGCCAGACGGCCATTATTCCACCCGCCTTGGCCCCTCTCCTCCAGCAGCAACAGCAGCAGCAACAACTACAGCTGCAGCAGCAGCAACTACAGCAGCAGCAGGCGAGCAACCTTAAGCGGAGTGCCACATCGGCCAGGAGTCGCAGCAGCTGCGGCAACAACAGTCGCATCATCGAGTGCGATCTCATTCCGAGCAAGAAATCAAAACGGAAGGCGGCCAAAAAGGAGCCTGACGAGGGCGAGAACATGGAGGCTGTGGAGCCAATTGTAAGGGAACAAATTAAGGTGAGCTTAATGTCACATTCAAACTGAGTTATTATTTGGCTGAATCGGAATATGAATAAAGGCAAAAATTAAAGACTATATTCTATCAATATTTATATAGAAAGAAATTCAACAATGCTATTTTGAGAAAAGTCATAAAAATCTTGTAAGTTAACAAACATATTGAAAGCGAAACACTTTTAAAATTTATGTAATAAAGACTACGAGTCTGCCTGATCTTAACTTATTAGATAATTGCATCCCTCCTACGAAAGACTATTCCGATTTCGCCAAAACTCACTTAATTTGGAACATAATTCCTAGAATTTTAAGGAAATTCTAAAATCTGTACTAATAAATACCATTCCCCGCAGGACATCAAGCCGTTGCCGGGCTTTCTGCAGGCCTTTGGATCCACCGAAATCGGACGCTTCTCCGAGAGATTCCTGCAAACGCCCGAGTCGCTAGTGGAACGGCTGGCTGAGGAATACGCCGCCAGCTCGGCCAGCAACTTCCCATCTCATCCAACGGGAGGAGGAGGGTACATCGAACCAGCCCCGACCACGCCCACACACAGCTACTATCCCCACGAGGAGGTGCCGTATCACGGCGGGGAAGGTGGCCGTGGTGGATATCCGAAGAATCGGATGCGCGGACACGGCTACGGCTACGAGATGCCGGACTACATGGCGTATGAGCGATATGCGGCATACGGAGCCGGGAGGCCACGAGGTCGCTACGGCGAAATCCGATGCAATGGCTACTAGATCGGAGCAGAAACGGCTTAGGGTTAGTGTTGTTGTAGTCGTGCATAGTCGTTGTCATTCGATATTCTCTGTGTGTGCCTTTTTCGGTCAAGATTGGACAATGGAATCCCCCCGAAGAGTTGCTGTTGTTGGGGGCCTTGTCCGGCAACGAGTGCGTTCAAAATTTACCACAAGAAAACCAGAAAACCAGAAATATAATTAAACAGAAGCCAAAGTATTGTTAGCAAGCAGCAGCCATCTACGTGTAAATGAATAATCAATTAAGTAGTTCAATGTATTTTTAAATCGAAGCCGTGTTTTAAATCGATCCAGCGGATGTGAGTTGAAATCTTGTCCCACTGTACATACAAATGCATTTCGTATATGTAAAACTCTAGATATAGTCAAGCTACTTGGGCAGTTGGTATAGGGATCTAAACGTTTTCGGGGACTAAGGAGACATTTTTCTCGACTTCTACACACTCAAAATTGTTTACAGCACCGTTGTTCCCAAAGATGGAAACTTTAAAAACAAAAACAAAAAAGAGAAGGGGCCCAAAACACTGGAAACACTCCAAAAAACAAGTAATGAAAAGAGAAAGTCTTACATTTAGCAAAAAGATGTGCCATTGACAAAATATCTTTAATTAAAACACCATAATTTAGGAATTACGTTTATGTACAATACAAATTAACGATTAGCTACTGTAATCTAAAGCCAGATAGTTAATGTTAAAGCAATGTAGTACACTTTAGTCTAGGACACCGAACATACACACAGACACAGCCACAGACACACACTCGAACCACCGCACTAATTTTTGTACTTGGCGAAATTGATTTACTTTCTATCGATCTACTAACAATTTACTCATTTCCGAATCCGAATTGATTTCTTTGTCGTATATTGAGTGCCTTAATTTACTTGATTTCCAATATATATATATATCTGTGCGTGAACAAATAAAGCGTAACGAATTTGTATGATTTACTTGTAGAGAAACAACCAAGTTCAGGTTTCAAATGGGCCCAACAAATTTTCAAATGCAAAATCGAAAAAAATCAATGAAGACAAAAGACAACCGAAAAACCAAACGGAATAAATCCGAACACATCGAGCGACATTCAAAAATGTTTAATAATAGCGATAAACAAAACATAAGAAACTAGTTAATATGTAAAGAAAATACTCACCCGAAAGAGGAAATCGAAGAAAAAAGAAGCAAAGACATCTTTTTAGCGGGGACATTTTATGCCGAGCCTTTCGGATGTCTTCACCAAAATAAAGGAACAACAACCAACCGAGGACGAATGGGAAAGAGTTACAATATAATAAACAAAGTATTTAGTATAATTAAGTCCGTGTGTAAATAAATACATTTGAAAGTTTGAATTTTACGAAATAAATCACACAAAACGATTAGCAAAGGATTGAGACTGAGATTGAGCTGGCATAAACAAAGCGCTAACTTGTCGTTTACATAAGTTCTCTCTTTTGGTTTGGGACTTTTGTTTAACTGTTTTTTATTCGTTTAATTAATTTATAAATATTATTTCATAACCTAGAAAAGTGTTTGTTTTCATTTTGTGTTTGGATTTGTGTGTTTTAAATTAATTACAAAAATAGTTCAGTTGTAAGAAAAGATCAGAATCGTATAGTAATAGTAATAAGAATTTAGTTGAGCGGAAATCAAGAGGGATACGACGAAGGTGACTGTGGAACTAAAATACAAAAGCAGAAGATGCCTACGAGTTCCTCCAAGGGCGACAAGGGGGACTTACGCACTAAACATAAGCAGCGTGAATATTTAGGAGCTGGTACAACACATACAACTGAGCGATTCGGGGTCAGGAGTCAGAAGGACTTGGGGGGTGAGTTGGCGGCTACACTTTGAGTAAACTGTTCTGTTTTTTCGCTTTAGTTTCCGCGTACATGTATAAATAGTTTGTTCTGCTCACTTTAGAAGGGTGTATCTGGGTTTTAGGTTTCTTTACATCCGCTTTATATATGGGCAGCGAACAGTTACGCATCGGTAATAATTAGAGTTATAAATAATTAGTTAATGTATTATTATATATCATTAAATGTCCTCCGCCCCTCACTTCCTTGGTAGGCCGAGGGACGCCGCTGCGTCCGTGTCTTGTTTGTGTTGCTGTGGCTGGTGCTGGTGCAGGAATCGCGGCGCGCTCTCCCGCAATCAAGAGGAGGATGCCGCCGAGGAGTTCTTTGTCGAGCTACCACCGCCGCCGCTGATGGAGTTGCGCTGCTTCTCGATATACACATTCAGCAGCCTGACCTTGCTGGGATTCAGCACGGAAAGCTTCGGCTTGACCTTATCCTCGCCGAGGACAAAGTAAAGCTTGACAATGCAAAAGACTGCCGCCTTGCGCACCATCGACTGCGTGTCGTCCGCCGACCGCGCCAGATTCGGGAACACAATGTCCAGGTGGGCGTCCGTGATCTCCGATCCGTGGTGCTCCGTCACCTCCAGCAGGATCTTAATGGCGCACAGATTCGTGGGAAACTCGCCTGTCGCTATCACCGGATTGACAATGTTAATGGACAGGTCTAGCGGCAGGGAGGGTGCGATCCGTGGAATCATTGAATCGATATCCCGCAGCGCCTCCTTGCTGTGCTGATAGCACTGAATGATCTTCAGCAGGATCAGCTCTAGGAAGTGCATCCAGTTGTGGCGCATCTTAGTGCTGCGCATGATCTTGCTGAGCACGTGCAGGCCGGAGATGACTACGTCCGTGGACTCCGCCTCCAGGATGTTGAGCAGCATGCGCATGATCGACCGGAAGTGCTTGTTGGGCAGCTCACAGTTTCCGCCCTTGATGCAGATGCCTAGGTTCGTGAGCGATGTCTGCAGCAGCTCCACAGGCTGATCCTTCGTCAGCGTTAGCGCCATGCGCACCACCTCGCTCTCCATCAGATCGCTGGCCAAGATCAGCTCGCCGTTCTCTGCCACGTTCAATGTGATGGACACCTTGGCATCGCCCGATGGCAACGGCGATTTGGCATTCTGGGCAGTCCGATCCCGGTCCAGGTTATCTAGCCGCATGGTGGCCGACTCCGGCGTATTCGATTGCGTGGTGTTGGCCGACGATTGCGTCTTGGAGTTGGAAGACAGGGATGCACACGAGTCCTGCTGGCCCAAATCGTGGTACTGCAGGTGTCCGTTGAAGCCATTGGGCGCCAGCGCCGTCTGATACTGGCCGCCGAAGCAGTGACGGATTTCCTCCGACGTCTTCTGGATATTGTGCTGGATGGCGTCCAGCTCCGAGGAGAAGAGCAGCTCCTGCTCCACGGAGGACTGACGAGAGCGGGGACTAGTAGAGCTCAGGCTGAGCTGGTGGTGGCTCTGAAGCGAGGCAAACGGCCCCACCGAGGGGCTCTGCAGAGGCTTGGGACTGCTGCTGCTCAAAGGCGAGCTGCTTGGAGAATTGGCACCCGAATTGCCACACTGGCTCTGCCGGCGCATGTGCGTCTGGATGCAGGAGCGGGCCGAGTCCTGGTATCCTTTTGGCAGGTTGGCCAGCAGCCGGGTCATCTGCGGAGTGTTTAGGTTGTACAGCGCCACCAAGCAGTTCCTGGCCTGGGAGCGCAGCTCCATCGACTTCTGGTCCGCCGCCAGCTGGGCTAGCTTGAGGACAGTCCGCTCGCAGGCCTGGCTCTGGTCGCTGGGGAAGTCGCTGCTCTTGCAGTATGTGTTGGCCAGATCGGTGAGGAAGCGCAGGATGGCGATGCGCGTCTTGGTCGTCGGTGTCTGCGTGGAGTCCGAGATGATCCTGAATAGCTCCTTGAGCTGCAGCTGCGTGGGGAAGTACTCGTGCACCACCTGCAGCGTCTTACAGATCTTACTGTGCATCGAGTTGAGTAGTTCAGTGCCTAGCTTATTGAACAGCCGCGTCAGCAGGATGAAGAGCCAGTCGTGCAGCTCTGGCGCATGCACCAAAATCAGCTCGGTGACTGTGTCCAGGAACAGCGAGTACACTTTGGTGTGCGTGTCCATGAACATCTTGCGGAACATGTCCAGCACACACTGCAGTTGCTGCTGGGTAAGTTCCTTGCCATCGGCCAGATACTGCGTAAGGCTAATGAGTCCATCCTTCCGTTCCGACCAGTGAGTGGAGGCGCAGAACTGGATAATCGTCTCGATATCGTCAAAAGGCGCCCGCTGCGTGCTCCAGTCCAAGCGGGTGTGGCTACCACTCAGCGAGTAGTTCGATTTATTGCCCCTCGTGTAGCTGGAGTCGAAGGATCGTTCTGAGCACACGGAACTGGCCTCGGAGTCAATGTCGTCGGACTCATCGCGTCCCAGCAATTTCCTGCCCATACGCATTCCCCCGCTGCGCATATAGTCCCCGGATACATAGTTCTCCTGTCCGTCATCACCTCCTCCGCCCAATGTGTTTTCTGCTTCGCGGGATTGCGCCAAGAGTCGAGCTGCTGCCGAAGGCCTCACGGGATTATTCCTCTCCGGCGTCCGTCGCGAACCTGTTCCCGTTCCCGTCGAGTACATGCTGCGCTTCATGAGGCCGCCGCCACCGCCGCCCAATCTGGTGGGACTCGTTTCTCTAGAGCTGGCCGTGCTTCGGGGTATTCCAGAGGCCTTTTTGGGTATGGCGCCTGTGGCTCCGCGATAGTAGCCACCTAACCCGCCGTACTGATCCCGCAGCTTTGTGCTTGGCGAGGTGGAACGTGATCCTGGCTGTGACTGGGAAACACCCGCTCGTCCCCGAGTGCGAGGCGTAACAGTACCCGGCGTGGTGGCCGGCGTAAGACCGCTGTTGGAATTCAGACGCGGTCTAGGCAGCGACCCACTGCTCGCCACTCCGGACCCCGGTGCTGGCTGTGTTATAGAATTGCTCGGTACCAGCGGTTTCTTCTGTCTCGAATACAACGTATATTGCGCCCTGGCTTTGGCTCTCTGGGCTGCCGCCGTGTCCACCGCCGAAATGGAACGCATACTGGGGGTGGGCTTCTGCAGGGTACCCGGTGCCCTGCCAATGCGGGACACGGTGCGTCTTGTTTCCGGTGCTGCCACTGAAGTTCCAGAACTGCCACCACCACCTTCTCGTTCCCGTTCTAGTGCTCGCTGAGCTGCTATATCCAGTGTACCATAGATTTGGTCAGCCAGATCGGGAAAGTGTCTCCTGAACGCCCAGTAGGCGCACCTGGAATGACGTCGGGCGTCGCTGTCCGCATCTCCGATCGACTTTTTCAGGGAATCCCTCAGAATGGTGGAATGCCGCTCCAGCGCCTTGGTCTGCCACTCCTCGAAGAGCAGTACCATCAGTTCACAAAGCGTCGACCTGATATCCTTTGACTTTGAATGGGTTAGCGTGTCCGTATATATTTTGAGCAGCTTCGGGGCGTGGGTGTACTTGATGATGTATTTCAGGGCCAAAGTGGATGCCGAGGCTATGACCTTGGCGCTGTTTTGGATCAAGTTTATCAACTGCTCAAGAATGCTGTAGCAGAAGGTGTCCAGCTTATTTCTCAGTGTCTTGGACATGTAGGCAATGGTGATGCAAGCCTCGCGGATCACCTGCGAGCGAAGCTCCTCCTTGAGGATGTCCAGGAAGGCCAGTGAAAGCTCCTTCAGCTGCACAGCCACGAACTGCGGTTGCGTGTGGTAGCTGAGGATGAGCAGCGCTCGGATCTTTTTCAGCGCCTCCACACGCTTCTCCCAGTCTGCGCTCTTGTCGCTAATGATCACCAGTACCTGCTTGTATATATCGTCCATGTCCTTGGCATGGAAGATGTTAATCTGCGGAACCAACTCAAAGCTAGCCTCGAAGATCTCCATGGTCACGGCGCCGGCATCACCGCTTACATCGGCCGCACTGGGCTTCGATCGAAGCGTTGAGGAGACAGCCGAGTGCAGCGGCCTCTTGATCATCCTCGTGGGTCGTTCCTTAATCCCAATGTTGTCCGCCTCGTCAAGGCCTAGGCCGTTTCCGTTGCCATTGGAGCTCTTCGAGGCAGAGGGCAGCAAAAGACCCTCCTGCTTGACTTGATCAAATTTCTGCTCTAGCAGCGCCAGCTTGGATGTGGGCATGTCATCCATGCGACGCAGATCCGGCCTCAGGCGATCACCCACATGTTTGTAGATCTCCACCAGTGTCTGGATGGCCGCCTCTCGCACATTTACAGTGGGATCACCCAGAAGGGCACTGACTGGAGGAATATAGACGCGCACGCTCAACTGCTGGGTGCCATACTCGTGTAGGGCATTCACTATGGTCTGCAGGAACTCCTCGCGCACCTTGGCGTTCTTGTGCTTGAAGCAGCTGGTGGCCAGCTTGTCGATCAACGTCTGCGGCGGCAGCACTCGGTGTTCCATGAGGTCACGCAGCAGTAGTTGCGCCTTCTCGCGCACCGTGTCCCGGCTGTCTCCCAGCCTATCGATCACATGCGGCAGCACGGTGGCCGTATAAGCATTGAAATCGCTGCCCAACCGCTTGATCAGCTCCGAGAAGGCCTCCAGCGACTTTTGTGCGATCTTGAAGTGACTACCCGTCAGCCAGGGCATCAGTCCGTCGATGAGGAAGCCCATGTCCGTGCACACAATCGAGTTTGTGTCGTCGCTCAGGAATGTCACCAGATCCTCGGCCAGCTGCACTTTCACGCGCATATCCGCCTTGGGCATCTGCTGGATGAACCCGTCCAGATCGCTGGGCTTGCGGTAGGCCATCGCGACTCGTGTCTATGCGCTCCTCGGCGTGGCGACAACTGTAATAAACCAGGATTCCGAGTTAGTGCATCTGCTGCAGTATTTGGCAAATTAAATTAAACTTGCATGAGAGGCGGTGGTCAAGGGGTTGGCGCAAGGATGCAGGGACCATAAAAAGTTCACACTGATAAATTTGAAGTGGCATGACCAGACACTAGAGGGGCGGATACATATATGTTCTTATTTATCAGTATATAAAAAATATACGAAAATAACTAAGAAAACTACAAGATTTTGATTCGTAAACGATAAATTTAATAAAAGCGACAGACATATTTTGGGACTTTTATTTACTTATTCATTTCTGTTAAATGTCAAAACATTTTAAATCATGGCTTAGCTGTCTTAAAAACGAATTTAATTAGCGGTTTGGCAGATTATTTATTTTTAAAGGAAATCAACCAATGTTAATTTATTTCTTTATTTCAAGACCTAAGCCACAAAATATCATAGCAGGTTCTTTCAAAGGAATTAGTTGGAAACGTGACACTTGTTCACTGCAGTATATTACAAATGTCAGTTATTACTTATTTACAAAACTAGGCTTGCTTTCTATACGAAATTCTCTTTAATTTCCCTGCGTCACTAGAACTTTCTAAAAACAACCCCAAGTATCTAATTATACATATGTCTTAAGGGAAATTTCAACTATTTTAAACTAGAATTTTTTAAAACCAATTTCAATGTATAAATATGATCTTAAATCTCTTATAACACGCTTCCTCTTCAAGGCAAAGAAACTAACAACAAAACTCAGAAAAAAAGATGTTGGCAGTGACTAATAGGATGCTGTTGTCGTCGTCCTTCCCAAAATCTTCCCGCCAAATCCCTTACACTCTTGTTTATCACATTCGAATGGCTGGAATTCATCGCTCATGCGCAGTGGAACCCCAAGAGTGGATAGAAGCAGCAGCGCAACAGCCGCAGCAATTGTCCAAGTGGGCAACAATTTCCGTGTGAGGTGAAGTCACAGAGCCAGAATAGCGATAAAGAGCGGAGTGGAGCACAGAGAATGAAAGCTGGGAGCGTAGCAGAGAGCTGGAAAAGTAGGTGAATGGCTGTGCGGGTGGGGATGGGCACGGATACACGGATACTCGGATAGTTGGAGTTGGCGAGGAGACAGGAGGGATATGGGTATCCAGATGGTGGGGCGTTGTTACGTGCACAAAACGTGAATCATCTCACGGGCGCCGAGAGCGTGACGAAGTCAGTCTCAGCCTCGGGGGGCGCAAAACTGGGTGGCGGCGGCGGTGCACAGGAAGCTCGGAAAACAATATATGGATTTGTATTTGGGATTCCGCGATTTCAATATTTGGCAGTGTGCGCTGCCGTCACAACTCAACAATTTGTGTGTGCGGATAGCAGTAATATTTACAGTGAACGTTCTCAAAGAAGTTAATATTATGTTCATTGGTCTGACTTAATGCAAATTAAATTAGTTCCTTTAAATATTACTAGCTTGTATGATACGCTAACTATATTTTTGGACTTGTTTTGCTTCTGTTTCTATGCAATTTGCGAGTTAATTGGCTCTTAAATGGGGAAATGGCAACGGACTCTGTTCATATCGATTGGATTTTATGTCCGATAAAATTCAAATTACTCGATTAATACAAAGAGGTGTTATGAAGGTCATGGTAAACTAGGAAATTATACTACCATCTTTCGTATCGAGTTTGCCCTGTATTATTTATATGGCAATGGAACGGACCGAATGAGATAATATAGCTAAATGACAACAACAATTGCCAAGCAACAACAGCGACTTGTTGAGAGAGAGAGAGAGAGCAGCCAGCCAAAAGTGAGCGAGAGAGTGTTCAACTTTTTCGAGAGAACTGCGAGGCGAAGCTACAAATTAGCATTTGCATACGCAATTTTCTATTTATAAAAAACATCAACAAACTCAACTTCACGAGCAAGCCTGCTTTCGTAACTATTTTTCATGGTTTTCCTTCAATCTTCGTTATAAGCGCGATAAGATACAAACTTGTTAATCAGATTGCTAGGTGTGCGCCGCGTCGCAGGTATCTTAACCTAACTAAATGTTTGGCGACAGCTGGCCGAATTTTTGGTTAATTAATTGGTCTAAAACTGCCGGCGACGACGTCATTCCGCCGCTAAATGTCACTCGCCGGAGAAGCAGAGAGCGCTAAAGGAAGAGATTTGCTCAAGTTTAGGGTCTTTTTTTAACACATTTTTTTTGCATTTGTATCTTGGGGATACGCACTCACACGCACACATATCTAGCAACACACACATACCTATTTGCAAATCCGGCTGCGCTGCTTCTGCTACGCCTCTGCTTCTGCTTCTGCTTCTTTCTCCTCTCGTTTTTTGTTTTGGGCTGGGCCGCAAAATGAATTTAACACAACTGCTGCTCGTTGCTGCCCTTTGGCAGTCCGAAGAATTGATTTTCCAGCCGCTAGTAGGAGAAACGCCTGCCAATGGTCGCAAATACGCGTAACGAGTTGACTAAATTTACTTTCGAGCACAGCCAAATTGAACAATTGCCCCAAAAAGCAGAGATCACAGTTTTGCTCTTCCTAATAATGTTCCGCGTATTGTTATTGTTATTGTTGTTCTTGGGGCAGCGCAGTCAGTTTCACTTTGACATTTGTGTTTGTTGTTGTTGGTGGCCTCTCTACCGTTATTGCTGCACGACAGCAGTGGCGGCAGCAACAACAACCACAACAACAGCAGCGGCGGAGCACGAATTCCAACGTCTTCGGCAGCGCTGCTCGCGTCAACGTTTTTTCTTTCTCTCTCCCTTTCCCTCGCTCACTCTATCGCGCTGCCTCTCTTCTGGGTGACGCGCTGGGGTCAGAGAATTTGCACTTTATTTGCGGTCGCCGAGCGTTTGCTGTGCCCGGCAAACATCATATTTTGCTGCATTCCTGCATGGGATCACCTGTCTGGCACTGTTTGCGAGTGGATTACACAGATTATAGCTTAAATTTAATAGCGATTTAGCCAGCCCGTTGCGTTGCGAAAAAAATGACAAAATCGACAGTGTGACCGTACGGGAGCGATGCCGTAATGTCGAAAAATACATGCTTTTGGCGTTGCCAAATGGAATCGAGTAGAGTGGCCATATGGCAGGGACCCGCGTTGCCAACTAACTTTTTAATAAATAACATTTTCTTATTTTTTTAATTACAAACAAAAATGATTAAAAAAGTCATAGTTTTGAAAAGAATTCTAAAATGGAAATAAAATAAAAAATAATTTTGGTGGTTTAATTGTTTAATTGTTTTAGAGTGTATTTACTCTATTTACTTACTTTAATTTATAATATTAAATTATAAGCTTGTTAACTTATTCATTATTTAAGGGTTGGTGGTTAATGGTCATTATTAACGAGTACATGCTCGACTGTGAGATATCCTATAGAATAGGATAGAAAAAATAATTAAAAAATAAAAATTAAACTAATTATTTTACTCAAATCGCCTTAAAAATAACAGTACTAGAAATAATAGAAAAAAAAAAACAAAAAGTTTATTTTTTGATCACCTTAGTTCTGAGTGCAAGTGCGAGCAAGATAGAAGATTGAAACTTATCATGTTTATCAACCAAGTAATTGTTCTAAACTAATTTAAACTTGTTAAGAGTTCTTAAGAAAGCAATTCTTATTTATTCTAACATTAAAGAAAAATGTAAACTATCATGCTTGAATTATTTTCAACATAATATACTATTCATTTTGTATTCTTTTACATATGTAACTACAATTTTAAATAAAATTTATTGCAATTACGTGTACTATATTTACCCAGAGAAAAGGCAATGTCAATTGGCTTGATAGGCGTTTTTATTAATAGAAAGTAATATGCATTACTTAGCATATTAATTGTAATAGACAGCTGGTTTTTTCATATTCATATTCACGTTCTGTTGCCAAGTGGACCGCACGTGCCTTTAATCAAGCCCATATGGCAGAATATATATACATATATTGTAACCTAAGACCTGACACCGTATCAGATGGCAGAATAAGTGCATATACATATGAGCAAATTAAACTCGTCTTGAGTCGGAAAATTTACTAGAGGTATTTATTTGTGCATGGCTAAGCTAATAAAATTAATTTACTTAATTTTTCAGTCTTTGTTGACCTGGTGGACGGCCTGAGCACGTCCAGATGGGTCTTCCGGGCAGCCCCAATCCAGGCGGGGTACCCACCTCACCACGGTCCGGGCAGCGGACTCCCCGGGAAACTGCTCGGCGAAGATGCTGCGATAGTAGTAAGCCTCCTTGGTGCTGGGCGTGTTGAAGGGGAACCGCAGGGCTGCGCCGGCGAACTCCTCATCCGTCACATGACTCGTGGCCACCCGCCGGATGCTGTCGATCCAGTCGTAGCCCACTCCGTCCGAGAACTGCTCCTTCTGCCGCCAAAGGACGTCGTCCGGCAGATAGTCGTCCGCAAAGGCAGCGCGCAGGACGTACTTCTCCAGCCGCTTCAGCTGCTCTCCTCCGAACTTGTTGAGCGGTCCCGGGATCTTATCCTCCGGCCGGATCTGCATCACATGGTTTACGAATCCCGTGTCTAGGAAGGGTACGCGCAGCTCCACTCCCTTGGCCATGGATACTTTGTTGGCCCGCAGGCAATCTGATAAATGCAACTGGCGCACTCTCTTCACCAGCTCCTCGTGGAAGTCCTCGCAGTTGGGGGCCTTGTGGAAGTAGAGGTATCCCCCAAAGATCTCGTCTGCTCCCTCGCCGGACAGGATCATCTTGATGCCAGTGCTCTTGATGTATCTGGCCAGCAGCAGCATGGGCAAGCTGCATCTCACAGTGGTGACATCGTACGTTTCCAGATGGTAGACTATATCCCGGATTCCATCCAGGGCCTCGTCGATCTCAAAGATGATTTCCTTGTGATCGCTGTCTATATACTTGGCAACATGCCTTGCGGCCTTAAAGTCGGGGGCATCCTTTAAGCCGACCGAAAAGGTCTTCAACCGGTAGTTGGGATCCCTCTCCCTCATAATCTTCGTGGCTATAGAGGCTATAAGACTGGAATCCACTCCGCCGGACAGCAAGGCTCCAAAATGAACGTCACAATGCAGATGGCTCCGAACCGCCGACTCCAACATGGAACGAAGTAATGGCAAGTCGCAGGGTTGGCTGGGTACATCCTTGATCCAGGACTGATGGAACTGCCAGCAGACTTGCTGCTGACCCACTTTTCCGAAACGGGCCTCTCCAGGTGTGAACGTCTCCACTTTGGGGCAGGTGTCCACCAGACACTTCATCTCCGAGGCAACCCACAGGTTTCCAGCCTCATCCTCGCCCACATACATGGGTATAATGCCAACAGGGTCTCGGGCCAGGAGGACCTCTTTGGTCCTGCGGTCATACAAGGCAAACGCAAACATCCCGCTGATGTGATCCAAAAGATCCACTCCGTAATCCTTGTACAGTTCCAGGATCACATGGCAGTCGCTTTTGGGTTTGTAGGAGCCGCGTCTCTTCGCAATCTCCGCCGATAATTCCAGGTAGTTGTAGATCTCTCCGTTGGCTACCAGGATGAGGTTGCCATCCTCGGAGACGAAGGGTTGGTCCCCCTCTGCCACGCCCACGATCCTCAGGCGTTCGTGCACCATGGCCACTCCTTCCTCAGCGATCACATAGACGCCCGTGGAGTCCGGGCCGCGATGCCGCTGCTTTCCACTTTGCCGGTAGGCCAGCTCCCTCAAGCTGTGTTTGTTGCCATGCAGGATTTGCGGGGCAATCGGTTCCCCATCCCGAGAAAATATGGAAAATATGCCGCACATTATATAGATTTCCTTGACGAATTTAATTACAATATTACACAAGCGTGGTCCGCACGTGGCGAAGTGCTACAACTGAATGCAGTGGTTCCTAGGGGGAAGCGCTTATTTATGGAAAAGCTCTCTCGGTGTGACTTGCTGTATGTCTCTTAAATTCTCTCTTACTGTCTCAATGTACATAAGGCTGATTACTATGTGCTCACAAGTTTCGTCATCCAACATTTGAATTTAGTTCGAATTGAGTTAAAATCTGCAGAGACACCTGTTGCTTTTAGTTATTTATCAATAGAAAAGTCACTATGGATGGCTTCCCCGGAATTATTTATTTAGGAATCAGACAATCTTATCATAAGCGGAACAATTGCCAGACATAAAATAATTGATTAAAAATCCTTAAGCTTAGCCGGCTGATTTTTGTTTACCTCGCTCTATTTTACCTTACTCTCTCGCGGCTCTCTTCGTTTCAGCGCTGATTATACTTTATCAACGATTTCGTCATCCGATTTACTCTTTCTCAAAGCAAATAAACTTCATATCAAAATATTCATACAAAACTTTAACGAAAATATTTGTAAAGATATGTATATTAACAGAAAATATATTTTTAAACAATAACGATATTCATTTAAAGCAATAATGTTCTTATGAAAATATTTATAAACTAACCTGGTCTTTGTCAAGCGAAAACAACCAAAAGAAAAGGTTATATATTAAATATATTTAATATTAATTTTGTTATCATTCAAATACATGCCATAATATTTTAAGAAAATATTAAAATAATGTTGTGAAATTAAATATATTAAATATATTCCCTTAAATAAACTACTAGAGTGAAAGAGTACTGAAAGTAAAAGAAAGGGTATTAAAGGGTATTAAGGGTATTAAGTAAAAGAAAAGGGTATTAACAAGAGTGACTATATAAGAACTCTCTTTTTTTAATAGCTCTCACTTGTTCTCAATTTTGGCAGTTAGCCAGTGCTACGAAGTGAGAGAGACCGGTTTCATGTTGGTCTCTCTCTTGCTCTTTTGCCAACAATACATTTATTTTATCCACATGTTAAACAAATTATTTTAACGTTTCAAAATTCATATATTTACTTTACGTATTTCTTTACTCGTTTCACAGAATATTGAATGCCAATAATTTATACAAATTAATTATTTATACTATTATTCAATGGAAAATATAATATTTTCAAAGTGAAGTCTCTAAAGATTTATTTAACAGACAGAAATTATGAGCCCCATATACCAAATTTTGAACTATCAGCCCTTTTGGGTCTGGTGGGCGGCCTGAGCCAGTCCGGACGGATCTTCTGGACAGCCCCAGTCGCGACGGGGGGCCCACTTAACCACGGTACGAACCGCAGACTCTCCGGGAAACTGCTCGGAGAAGATGCAACGGTAGTAGTAGGCCTCCTTGGTGGCCGGCGTGTTGAAGGGGAACCTGAGCGCTGCCTCGGCAAAGTCCTCATCGGTCACGTGACTGGCGGTATCCAGCCGAAGGCAGTGTATCAAATCATAGCCTACTCCGTCCGAGAACTGCTCCTTCTGTCGCCACAGCACTTCATCCGGCAGATAGTTGTCCGCAAAGGCAGCTCGCAGGATGTACTTCTCCGGCCGCTTCAGCTGCTCTCCTCCGAATTTGTTGAGCGGTCCCGGGATCTTATCCTCCGGCCGGATCTGCATCACATGGTTTACGAAAGCAGTGTCCAGAAAGGGCACCCGTAGTTCCAGTCCCTTGGCCATGGTCACTTTGTTGGCGCGGAGGCAATCGGATAAATGCAACTCCAAGACTCTCTTCACCGACTCCTCGTGGAAGTCCTTGTAGTTGGGAGCGCTGTGGAAATATAGATACCCTCCGAAAAGCTCGTCTGCTCCTTCGCCGGACAGGATCATCTTGATTCCAGTGCTCTTGATGTCTCTAGACAGTAAGAGCATTGGAATACTGCATCTAACTGTGGACACATCGTACGTTTCCAGGTGATACACTATATCCCTGATGTTATCCAGAGCCCCGTCCACGTCGAAGAGGATCTCCTTGTGATCGCTGTCTATATACTTGGCCACAAGCCTGGCGGCCTTCAAGTCGGGTGCATCTTTCATACCCACGGAGAAGGTTTTCAATCGGTAGTTGGGATCCCTCTCCCTCATAATCTTCGTGGCTATAGAGGCTATAAGACTGGAGTCCACTCCTCCGGACAGTAAGGCTCCAAAGGGAACATCGCACTGGAGGTGACTCCTAACCGCCGACTCCAAGTTGGAACGTAGTAAAGCCAAATCGCTCGGCTGGTTGGGCACATTCTTTATCCATTTTTGCTTAAACTGCCAGCAGATTTTCTGCTGACCCACTCTTCCGAAACGAGCCTCTCCTGGTGTGAAGATCTTAACCTTAGGACAGGTTTCCACCAGGCACTTCATCTCCGAGGCAACCCACTGGTTTCCAGCAGCATCCTCGCCTACATACAGGGGTATAATGCCAACAGGATCCCGGGCCAGAAGGACTTCCTTAGTTCTGCGATCATACAAGGCAAACGCAAACATCCCAGTAATATGATCCAGAAGCTCCACTCCGTAATCCTTGTACAGTTCCAGGATCACATGGCAATCGCTTTTGGGTATGTAGGAGCCGCGTCGCTTCGCAATCTCCGCCGATAGTTCCCGGTAGTTGTAGATCTCTCCATTGACCACCAGGATGAGGTTGCCATCCTCTGAGACGAAGGGCTGATCCCCATCCGCCACACCCACGACCCTCAGACGTTCGTGCACCATGGCCACTCCTTCCGAGGCGATCACATGAACCCCCGTGGAGTCCGGGCCTCGATGCCGCTGCTTTCCGCTTTGCCGGTGGGCCAGCTCCCTCAGGGTGTGTTTGCTGCCATGCAGGATTTGCGGGGGAATCGGTTCCCCATCCCGAGAAAATATGGAGAATATGCCGCACATTGTTCCGGTCTTTAACAGGGAAACAAGGTCCGAATGCTGTAAAGGGCGTCAACTTAATGAAATTATTTCGCGCTTGAGCGGTGTTTTTATAGTTTACGGTCTGACATATTATTACATATGTATGTATATTAGAATGCACTAATATAAACAGAGATTTACGTGTGAAAAAAAACCGATCAGAGACTAAATGAGAGCTACCAAATTTGGTGACGTCATTCTAATTTGTTTCACGCTGATAAATTTGTTTAAAAAATTGGCCACGCCCACTTCCGCTTCGAAAATCATGAAAAACGTATAACTAAGATATAGTCATGATTTTCGGTTTAACGATCAAGTAAATAAAATAAATAAATAAAAATTTGAGTAATATTAGATAATAAACACAGGAGTTATTAAAAGTCATAGTTTATTTGTATGCTGAGCTTCTGCAACATCTACATTTGAGTTGGCAGCACCAACAACATGTTGCTTATCGTATTCCTAGCAATATGTCTCAACATGTCCCTAGAAAAATTTATTTAATTGTCAACCTTCTGCCTTCTATTTTGTTTTATTTAAGATTTGTATAAATTATAGCTTATTTAGATAAAGTGAAAGAATGTCTGTGATATCATGTGATTTTAAAATTTCAGCCACAATGCCTTGGGGACCAGGTATCTCAAAGTCTATCACACTCGACTGTAGCTTTTCAACTTGTTTACATTCAAAAATAAAAAATACATTTTTTGGATCTTATAAAGGGAAATTAGCGAATTAAAGCTAATTAAATTCAATCAACTAGAAGTCGAGTCTCGATTTATGTGAACTAATTCAAGCCTGCTAGACATTGAGTTAGCATAAATTTCCATATAACATATATAGAGCGCAATTAACAGTGCTACCTTAAAATAATAAAATTAAGGACAAGACGCAGACCGGTTCAGAACTAATCTAACCTGGGAAGACCCCAGCACGAATTTTTTGTCGAAATTTGAGAGAAAGCTACAGTCAAGTTAGTTTGACTGTGCTATACCCGGCACCAAAAGCTTTATGCGTTAAATGAGAAGCCGAAGAAATCAATGTCGTCATGCTTTCCTCTTCCCATACACACGTCTCTCTGATTTCCCTGAACAAATTTTTCCTTCTGAAAAAAGCGCGTTTTTATTGTCAAGAGCTAAAACTCCATGCTACAGGGTGCAGCTTAGTGGTCTGCTTATATAATATCGAACTGTGGTATTTAATGTAATTATCTATGGATATATTTTTCCCTTTTTTTTTGTATTACTTAAATAATTTATTTCACTTGTTTACTTAATGCGAAATAGTGATATTGACGTGAGTCAATTAGATTCGCCGCTGCTGTGCATTGAATATAATTATTAATAATAATAAAAAAAAAAACAGTAAGAAAGCCCTATTGTGAAAAACCGTTTGTTATTGTCAAAGTGGATCACGAGTTCGAATCCAACTACACTGGCGGATTATAAAATTATATTTTTATTTCAAGTGTTTTTATTTCAAGTGTTAGTAGATTAAAATATAATGAAGAAGACGAACAGCTATATAGCCTGCTGTACTTGTCTTCTGACAAAGGATCTATGTGTGGTCTAGTCAAGTCACGTTTTATGTGAAATAATTCAAGACAACTATCTCGAGTTAGCAAACACGATCATATAACAAATATAGATCGCAATTCCATAAAATACCAATGGTACTAAAATAAACGTGGAACCAATCTTAGCTTTACAAGAATATTAATTAACTGATAAATACTCCTTAATTAATATTTTCTAACTACTTTGTTTACACATATGTCTTACTTGTTGCACTAAATAATTAGGAGGTACACAATAATTAGATCACAACCAGTTAATGGTCGACTCGGTGGAACCCACAATCTCTAGTTAAACTATAGTTACTTACAGACTCGGTTGAACCCAGATCTATTAGTTAAACTACGATTAACTTTTGACTCCGTGAAACCCAGAGTCGCTAGTTAAACTACGGTTAGTTATCGGCTCGGTGGAACCCAGAGCCCCTAATTAAGCTATGATTAACTATCGGCACGTTGAAACTAAGAGTCTTAGTTTGAGTTAATTAACTGCGGTTAATTATCGAGTTCTTAACTATCAACCCACGCTTGCCCGATTAAAACTAACACGTGTTCAGTGTCAGAGTACGAGATAATATTTCTTTTCACTTTTGCTCTTGTTTTTTTTTCTTTTCCCATTTCCCGTTGCAATTTCATAAAATACCAATAGTGGTAAAATATATTTAAAATAAAGGACGCCCACTCAGAGCGGTTTTGAAATAAAGAATATCCATTAACTGATACTCTTTGATTTATATTTTCTAACTTCAAACAAAATTAGAAAAAGTATTTTTTGGATCACCCCCGTTCGAAACCACGGTTTGAGACTCGGTTAACAGTATGTGGCGAGTTTGCGTACGAGCGGGATGGAAACAGATAAACTTTAATGTTTAACAACTTTCATGTTTATCATCCGATTTCACTCAAATGTGAAGCGTCTTTCACGATTTTCAAGGGCGGAAGTGGCCCATTGGCAGCTTTAGCTCTGATTGTCTCGGAAGTCTGTTATCAAGGCTCGACTGATGATGCTGATCAAGAAAATATATACTTTATGGGAGATGATATCGGAGATGCCTCTTTCTGCCTGTAGCATTCTATCTCGATTGGCACTAAGTTATGATTACCCTAAGTTAAGTTACCCTATGGTTACAGGGTATAATGAGATCCAGTGCCAGTAGCTACCAGCCATTATTGAAATAATACACGGTAATTACGCAAAATAAGTCAGAATTATGCATTAGGTTTTTGTGTTAATTTGCAAGCTACAATAAAATTAAAATGAAACAGCGGTCCGAGACCCTAAGTTAACATTACTCATCCGCTGATAGCCAAAGCTCTTGCGCGGCTCTTGGCCAAGTACCAGTAACAGAGGGCCAGCGAAAGCTCCTCGGGACGCGAGCTTGCTGTTGGCTAACATGGCGGTGGCGCCACGCTAACAGGTGGTTGCCTGCCGCTGGTCCACGTCGGCCGACTCGGGCGCAGGGCAATAAATATGATAAATATGTCAAGTGCTCGCAGATGAAGTGAAATCTCCGGTGTTTAATTATGCAGACGTTTTTATTACGCATCTAACGCTGACTGGAATGGGTGATGTCACTGGGAATGCGGGCGTTAGCAAATAAACACGATTTATAAGGCCGCCCCTCGAGTCCGCTCCTGGACAACTGGCGTGCGCGCTTGTTGCTTCTACGTCGGTTTGTCGGCAAAAACAACGAGCGGCCGTTCAGTAGCCGATGGAACGCGACACTGTGCGGCAGGAAGTTGCGTATACGACGCATTGTCACTCGGCCAGCGAAGGCGCTCGCGTTCGGAAGTCCTTTTTGGCGCGCCTTCCTCTGTCTTTCCTCACTTTTCGAAGCCATCGGAAACCGTCAAGGTGCTAAGTGCGTGTAATTAGTCGAAATTCAATTAATTGAAAAGAATTTTAAATTGAATAACGCCGCCGCTGGAAAAGCCGAGAAGTGAAAAGTGAATTTGAGTGCAAGCGATTCCCGCCGGAAATTGTGTGTAAGGAGCGCTTCAAGGCGGTTGGCAGAGAAACCAAATTTTTCAATTTAATTTAACCAAAGTTTTATTTAATAAAAGCCTCAGTTAATTAAATAAAATTAAAAAGACTGGAAGTGGCTTAAGAAAGTTACTTTGATCTTGAATTTGAGTCAAATAAAATATAACAACAGGAGCATGTTCTTTAGATGCTTTTCTTTTTTTTTATGTAAAATTTAGGGAACAGTTTGCTTTACAAAAGCATTCTATTGAGAGAATATACTAAAAAGTTAATAATAATGTAATTTATTAATTGAACTATTTAAAGAAAATGTTTATCTACAAAAGAAGAAAATAATTTACCTAAGACGATATTAGTTTTCTCTGAGCTAAGTCAATTTTTATAAAAAAGAATAACTCTAATTGAATGTAAATTAAATTGTCTCAAAAATGTGCAATAATTTATTGTTCCATATTCAATTTAAATTCAAATTAAAAAGATATGAAAGGAAAACATTAATTACCCTACATAATTGAAATTAAATCAAAGTTTCTTTTATTTATTTGTTTCTATTAAACGTGCCATGCAATCCGACATTGTTATCACTTCAAGATGATTGTCAATAAATGTGTATAATTAAATTGGGCTTTGAGTATCCTAATTAAAGTGTATTGCCTACCAAAGAAAAGTGAATTACAGATCTGTCAGTTGAAGAGAATTAATCAGATTTTGGCTGACCAATAACCATAAAAACGGCGGAAACTTTCAACACGAAAAACGAAGGTAAATTTATGTTCTACTCAAAAATATCAAATCAAAATCAAATAAGGCCAACTTTTTATTGGCGCCGCGTCGGAAAATCGAAAGGAATCGAGCATGACCTATTACTGTCACGTCCGCTTCCGGAGAAGATGGCCAGAAACATGAGCCAACAACTTTTGGGTCACGTTTGCCATTCGAACGAATTCAAATGGCCCAAGACCCATGGCCCATTCCAGATCCAAGTCCAGACCCGCACTCCCATAAAAGCACTACGGCACAGCGGCAAATAGAGCAACTGCCGAGTCGGGGCCAATTAATTAAAAAGTTTTCACGCGGCCAAAATCAAATCAACAATTTCCCCAAGTATTTAGGCGTAAAATTCGAATTGGAAGTTTTTAGCAATCGAATTTCGATGTGCTGATGGATATTTGCACAGGAAAAAATATAAAAATCTCTTGGAAATTTTGATATATAAGCCTTACTATTAGAGGTTTTACACTGTTTAAAAGCTATTACTTTTTATATTAATTTTAATATTATTATTTTCCTATTCAATATATATAAATATGAAAATAATTTATACTTGCCTTATTAGAGGATTTCAGATTTTGTATCGAGTATCAGAAAAATATATCAAAGTCTCTTGGAGATTTTGAAATATTGTTACCCTTACTATTAGAGGCTTTATTACTGTTATTACTAATATTATTATGTTTATTACTATTACGTTTAAATTACTTTCAATAGTATTATTTTCCTATTCAATATATATATATATGAAAATAATTTATTACAGGACTTTATCGTTAAAGATTCTTGTAGGGATTTTATTGACCAAAACTTCCACTTAAATGCATTTCTTTAGTGACTTTTTCGCTCAGTGGCTTGTTGTTCTGGGATATGCCACGAGGCAGCGGATGCGGATGCGGATAAGGTTGCGGATGTGGATACGGATGCGACGTTGTCTGCAGCCGGCGAAAATCAATTCGCATTATTGCAGCCTCGGTGGGCTGCCCAAAAAACCCTTCCTTTGGCGCCGCAACGCAAATAAATTGGTGGTTTTTAAACGCGCCCCGGGTTTCGGGGGTTGATTAGACCCGGTCGCAGATAGTTGACGCCGACCCTTTGCCAGGTGGCACAGGTGGCAGGCGCCGTGTCTAGCCGCGGCGGAGTGCTTGACCCCGGGGTGACCCTAAAAATAGGCGTGTGCAGCCTCCACTCGGACTATTTTTAATCGCGCCCTCGCCCACTGTCGCTATCTTTAAGCCCTTAATTAGTTTTCCCTCTTTTTGTGGCACAGCCACTGTGACGTGACACAAATTCAGTTCGGCTTCTGCTTCGGTTTTTGGCGCAAGTAGTTGAATGACCAGCGAAACATAAAAAAAGCGTAGTCTACTTTTCAGGCCAAAAAGGACACGCCTCTGGCTAATTGGTGTGTGTGTGTTTGTGTGTGCGAGAGCGAGTGTGTGGCCGTGTGCTGTTTGTCATAATCAAATATCTTAACACGCAAGCTCAGTCCGTTGGCCTCCCCTTTTGGATGGATTTTCCCTGTTTCCCGCGCCCTTCTCCGCTCCTCTGGACCCTAATGACATGGCCACTAATCGGGGGGCAAAAAGTTGCCGCTGCTGCAGTTCTTAATTAGCAATTTGACGCATTATGCTGCCGAGCTTGTTGGCATGTGCGGGCACTAAGCCCGTCTGCAGGATTACTTCCATAGTCCCTGAAAGGTGAAATTAACTGGGACCCCGGCCGATGAGTATGATGCATATTAAGTTCCCTGGGCGAGGGCAGGTGGCTAAAAAAGATACATCTGTCGAGAGGTCAAAGGGCAGGGCCGAGGCTAATAGGTAGTTAATTTAATCTCCACTGTAAGCCGGCACTGGGCAAGCTTCAACGGAAGGCGGCAGAAAGTAGAAGAGCTCCGGTTAAGTTTCACACAGAAAGGAGAAAGGAGTTCTATCTTAAATTCAGGACAATTAATTATATGGATATAGTGTATATATAATATATATATATTTAGTATATTATAGTTAGTTTTCATTTATGTAATGTAATAAATTAAAGGACTTATAAAAAGAGATCAAATGCGAAGTTAGAAAATATGCGATATTAATATTTAAAGTACATATTTTTTTATTAAACTTATAACGGGATAATTATTATAATAATTAATTAGGTATAGTTAATTTTCATTTATTGTAATGAAATAAAGGTCTTATAAAAAGAGATAAAATATGTTATTACTAAAGAGCAATATTAATATATTAAAAATAAATTGTTTATTAATATTATAATGGGATAATTATTATGACTTGAATAATTATATATATATATATATCTTTATACATAGAAATCTGCTAGGATACAGGACTTATTAAGGAAAAATTTTCATAA